>RJWH01007033.1:13250-45634 GCA_004363575.1 Solenodon paradoxus | reverse complement strand
AGGAGGAGGAAGAAGAGAGGGAGCGAGAGAAGAGAAGAGAAAGGAAGGGAGGGGCAGAAGGAGGAGGAGGCAAGGAGAAGGGGAAAGAAGAGAGAGGGGAAGCTATATTGATTGCTAATAGCATACAGTAAGACCCAGAGAGAGATATTAATATCAGGTATGTAACAAGCCTTTGTTGAACACCTTTGCTTCGTTCCAAGCCCTATTCTAGGTATTAAGGATTCAACAGTGAACCAAATGGTCCCAACTTTTCCCTTCCCAGAGCCTGCATTCTAGTGGGGAGTAAACTACACAGCAAGTGGGCAAAGTGCTAGAACAAAGCACACACAGGGCGGGGCTGGGACGGTGGGGAAGAACAGTGGAGTTGGTGTGTTTATGGGATAATCAGAGAAGGTGACCTTTGGCTCAAACCCAGGGGACAGGAGGGAGAGTGTCCTAAGCAAAGGGAAGAGACAAGACAAAGTCCTCAGGTGGGCATGTGCCCAGGCTGCAGTTCTCAGGCCAGGAATCCACTGGGGAGGGTGGGAGAAGGTGAAGTGGGGAGTGGGAAGGGGCCATGGAGGCCACTTGGTGCTGATATTGAGGGCCTTTGGAAGGTAGAGGACAGTGAGCGACATGGCCTGACACGTTCTAAATGAGTGCTGACACTGTCTGCCATGTGACGAGCAGGCTGAATGGCCAGCCACGTGGGAGACCAATGCTGTCATCCAGGGGACAGCGGGTGTTGGCAGCAACTGCCCAGGCAGGAAGTGGCCAGATTCTCCATCTGTATTTTAAGGGATTGCCGATGGGATTTACTGGCAAGATGGATGAGAGAGAGGAAAAAAAAAAAGCTAGGGATAAATCTGAGTGTGGGGACCTGAGCGACTGGATGATCGGGGCTGCCAAGCCCATGATGCGTGAAGGTGGGAGTCGGGACTGGTGGGCATGGCTCAGCTGTGTCTGCTCCGCAGGCAGGAATCGGGCCAGCCTCAGGACAGGGAGTCAACATCACGAGGCTGGGTGAGGTGACCTAGGGAAAGGGTGTAGACAGAAGAAATGAGGTACCGAGTGAGTCCCAGGGACACTCAAGGGTGACAAATTGGGGAGGAAGGAAGCTGTAAGGGAGGTCAAGAAGGAGAGGTCAGAAGGAGTGCCGACACCAGGAGGCGATGATGCCCTGGGAGCCGGGCACAGAATGGGGGGATGTTACGACTAAAGCAGCATGACCCATTGGGGTAACACTGCCATCAAAGTGCCACTCACAAGACAGATCTTCCCAGCAAGAGCAAACTCTCTGGGGATCTTCCTTCCAGGCTCGCAGCTCTTCTGGTTTCCACTTGAAGACTAAGCTACATGCGACCGCCTGCCCAGCAGCTCAGCTGACGCCTGGTCTCCACTCCTGAGTCTTCTCTCCCCGCATCTCGGCCAGGCCCCGGCCAAGCACTGCCTGCCCCAGTCTGCCTGTGTATTCCAAGTGCACTCGGGTTCCCCCCTGATTCTGGACCCAGCACCCACCTCCTCGATGAGCACCTTCCAGGGTTTGCACCAGTCACAGCCTCTGACCCCTAGAAGTTCTTCCGCGGTGCCCCCTCCTGGCACAGAGCTTGCGTAGAACTCTGGCACCTTCTGGGCCAACCCGTTGCCCTTCTGTGGCAGGCCCCATCCTTCTGGAAGCTCTCCAGCAGACACACTTTCTTTCCTCCCCCTGGGCCAACCCTACGGTACCTCAGCATTGAAAAGAGCTGGTCAGCAGGGCCAACCTGGTGGTGAAAAAGCTTGGGCACATGGGCACACATACATGTGCACACACGTACACACCCACACCTGCAATCCCCCACCCAGCCGTCGTCCTTTGCCACCACATCCATGACTGAGGCCCTTAGCAAGTGGGAACCGAGATGGAAGAGGCCACCGTTGGGTGTGCACATTCTTTTTCTTCTGGCCACTCTGAGGCAGCACCAACCCTGAAAGCCACATTCGAGCCTCCTCCCCGCTGAGAGAGCAAATCTATGCTGGTCTTCGAGGAGGGGTGGGGAAGGAAGGCTGGGAGGCATTCGGTGGGTTTTCCCTTGTCACAGAAACCTCTTCACTGATCAGAGGCTGGCTCAGAGGGTTTAGCGGGAGGCAGCGCAGTAACTCACGAGATTAAAACATGCCCGCTTCCCCTCAGACATGTATTCTATATGAAAATGTGGTTTATGGGCATCAGGTCCACAAATCTAAAGCCCAAGCAATTCTACCTATGACCATCAGTCATGGAAGTTACACTCGCTGAGAATGGAAATTTACACTGTTAGCCCATAACCGGTGACGGCGCATCCCCCGCCCCCACCCAGGAGCCACGTCTCCCTGACAACAACTAGCCGGTCCGTTTTTACTGGCTCTCAAATGTGAGTATTTATCATGAGACGCTCTCAAGGCTCATCTCTTCTACTTTGGAGAGAGGGGATGAGATTAGGAATCAGAGAAAAGAGTTCAATTTCCACCTCTGCCACTTACCACCCAAGTGAAATTCAGCTAGTCTCCCTCTGTGTCTCAGTTCCCCCCTCTGCCCATCTGCCCTAAGTCCCTCATTTGTCACAGTTGTTACACGGATTGTCTTAATTCAACATCGCCTAGTGGCGAACCCCTTCGGTTCTGGTGCCGGAATAATTGTAAAGTGAAGAAGGGGAAAAAAACAAACAAACAAAGAAATAGTGGCAAACCTTTGTGCTATCTACAAATGTGATGTTTCTGTTTTGTATACCTTGGTATAAGTTAATGTTAAAATATAATATTCCTTCAATAAAATCTATGTTTAAAACATGATGACTCTCACTCACTCTGCAGCCTTGGGTAAGTTCCCCACCTCTCTCGACCTAAATTTCCTCCTCTGAAAAAGAAGGATATCAAGAGTACTGGTTTCATAGTGAGGTGGTGAGAATGAAAGGAGTTGATACGTGGGTAGGGCTTAGGACAGCAGCTGGCATACAGTAAGTGTTACAACCATTCATTCATTCAGCATTTTGTTGTGCATTCACTGTTTGAGCACAAGTCTCTGTATCAGTTCACTGGTCGGTTTGTCATAACCAGGTACCGTGACTTGAGGGGCTTAGCACAGAAATGCACTCACAGTTCATCCTGGTGGCTCGGGCTCTAAGACCAACATGTCGGTGGGGGAGGTTCCTTTGGAGTGTCGTAGGGGACAATCCACACCTCTCTCTTAGCTTTTGGTGGCTGATTGCCATCTTTAGTTTCCCTTGACGTGCAGAAACATTCTCCTGATGTGTCTTCATGTGCACATGATTCTCCCTGCCTGTGGGTCTTTGTGCCCAAACATCCCTTTTTTATAAGGACAACGGTCACATTACATTAGGCTCCACCCTAAAGCCCTCACTTTTATGGGACTAACGTGCAAAGATCTTATCTCCAAATAAAGTCACATTGTAGGGTACTGGGAGTTAGGACTTAGATACCTTTTTTTTGGAGGGGGTTACATAATTCAGCCTATAACAAACACCTACTAAGACTGAAGAACTTTGCAAGGTGCCGAGAATACTGACATTAATGAAACATCGTCCTGCCTTAGGGAGTTGGCATTTGAATGTGGGAAACAGACTTCTATGCATTAACTCAATAAGCATTGTACCAGGGAAACACACAGAAAACAGAGACAGAAGGAACAGAGGCAATGGCGCCAGAAGAGGGATTTCAAAGGCTTCGCATGTGCGCTGGGCCTTCGAGGGTTAGCCGGGTTGACGTTCCCCAAAGGGGCAAGGCTCCATCAGAGCCACAGGAGTCCGGAAGCACATGGCATTTTCTGGGAATGCAAGTCCTTGATGTGGCTTTCATGTCAGATGGAACTCGGGAAAGATGAATCCAGAAACATTGTTAGGACCAGATTTCCAAAGGCCTTGATTTCCAGATTACATTTTTCTTTTATCCTTTAAGTACTTGTCTTTGGTCAAGGTTCCCAGAAGCAGACTTGGAGTCAGGGATTTTTGTGAAAATGATGTATTAGGAGATGTTACCAGGAAGAGCAAAAAAAAAGAGGAAGACAAAGTCAAAAGTCACATCAAGGGACCACACTAAGCCAAGTTGCTCCACAGGCTACCTTACCCAAGCCTGCAAGGCAACTCTGGAGGCAGGCTTGTCCGGAGGGGAGCTCAGAGTTCAAGGACTTAGAGCCATTCACCCATCACCTTCCCCAGGCCCTCGGGCCACCGTACTCCATGGCTCAGATGAAGTGGCTGTGCCAGCAGAGACACTGGCTGTCCAGAGTGAAGGCACATTAGAGTTTGACACAGTGTCTGAGATTAGAGGGCGCAACACTGCCATTGTCTGCTACAGTAGGGAGAGTCGTCATCATACAGTTTTAAGCAAGGAATTAAGTGATCTGATTTCTAAGTCAGAAACCTAACTGGCAGTAGTATAAACCAATGCAACAGCAAAGAAACCGAATGATAGTGAGGGATGCATGTAAGAAGTCATAACAATGATCCAGGCAAGAGCTTCTGGGGACCCTAACAAGGGTAGGGTTATGGTAATGGGGAGACTAGAGAGCACAGGGGGGATCAGAGAAATATTCATGGCTTCCATCTCATGATCATTTGGCTTTGAGAGGAAAAGGGATGTAAAATAGTGGTTTATAGAAAAAGGTGGAAGGATGGTTTGGGACCCGTTGAATGTCTACAGGCTACCTAGCTTGAGATGCCTACTAGATGGTGAAATTGTGGGCCTGAATGTCAGGGAAGAAACTGCAGCTGAAGCTATCCATTTGGAAGGAATTGGCATGCCAATGAAAAATGATGATAAGAACCAGGAAGAAAAAGTAGAATCAGAAAAAAAAAATCAAGAGAACGTTAGAGAATATCAACCCTTGAGAGAGAAGTAAGGGAAAGAGATGAAGAACGAGTAATAAAATAGGTTCCAACCTAGAAGAGATCTGTAGCAGGAGGTGAGAAGGAAGAAGTTGCAAGAAGGAGAATGTAATCAGTGACATCTAATGATGCCTAAAGTTCAAAGGAAGGTAAGAAATGACTTGACTACTATACAGCCCTGGCGGAGGAAAACTCACATTGTCCTAGGCTGAAGTGGAAATAGAGATTTAGGTAGCAACACATACCAGTAATGCCAAGGCATGGTCCAAAGATCAGTCACATAAGACGGAGAATGCTAGAGACACAAATTCAGGGGCCTCATTCCATACCTACTGAATCAGAAAATTGGAGGGTAGAGTCCAGGGCTGTTTTGAACAGTCGTCCTGCTGATTCTGATACAGGCTAAAAGTTTGAGAACTACGGGCGTATGCAACCCTCAAAAAGTTTCTGAGCAGAAAGCAAGGTGATATCTACCTACGGGAAGCCAGTGCCCAATTAGGAGAGGATCAGAAATTGAAGGGTATTTCACATATAGAAGGCAGTGTTGGAAAAACATACAGGAAGACCATTGGTTTTGTAATGAGCAAAGAAGAGACAATCTGCGGGCAGTGGTTAAAACTGACATCCAGGGACAAACTACAAAGACAAGTGCCCAGTGAAAAACGGGACGTCTGTGAAAGGTTTTTTCTGGGCTCCACAAGGAAAGAAAGTCAATTAAACAAAAAGTCGAATAGCCAGGGCCTTATCGGGGTTTGCGCACCCGGGCGAGGTTCTCCGGTCCGCAGAACCGGGGCCGGGGAAGTCGCGCCCGAACAAAGAAAAACGCGCTCTTTAAGCAAAGGAATTTCGCGGGCTTCATACGTCGCGATTGGGGATTGGCTCTGTGAATCCAGGTGTGGGGGTTCCATCCCTTAGTCTGACGTCAGCCACCTTTCCCGGGTATGGCCGCTGCTGCTTTTTTCCCTGGGCCAGTCTAACAGTCTGTTTCTTTTGCAACACAAAATCGTCATCTGGAGCATAATTTTCACCTAGATCCCTCACAGCATTTTACAATCAGAGCAGTGACTAATTATTGCTATGTGTACCCAGCATGGAACCAACCACCAACCAGGTCCTGAGAAACAAGGCAACTTCTATGTTTTTAGAGGAAGATAAGTTGAGATGCCACAGCGAGTTTGTTGTGGCAAATCTTTAGACTCCTGGCTTTAGAAGCCAGACTTCAAATTCTTCATGCCCAACGTCATTGCGTTTCCTATTGCTGTGAAAGAAGCCAACCAAAACTACTGACATAAAACCACAAAAGTCAGTTATTATTATCTCCCTGGGTTCTGGGGATTGGCTAGGCTCACCTAGGCCATTCTAGCTGTGGCTTCATCTCAAAAGCTTGCTCATTTGCATGTCCGGCTGTTGATGCTGGCTGTTAACAGGGACCTCTGTGGTAGCTATTGTCAGGAACTTTCCATGTGGCCTTTCCATGTAGTTTGGGCTTTCTTACAACATGGCGGTTGAGCTCCAAGGATCATGTCCTGAGAGAAGACCAGGCAGAATCTGTACTACCTTTTCTAACCTAGCTTCGGAAGTCACATAACCACACCTCGGCCCTATTCTATTCATAGAGACAGCCATAAGTCCTGCCTGGGTTCAAAGGGTGGGGATAAAGTCTCCATCTTTGCATAGGGGCAAGAGGAGTTTCCCAAAGAGTTTGTAGGGCAGAAACTATTGTTTTAGCCATTTGTGAAAAATCCAATGTGCCACAGGAAATAAATTCTCAATGGTCAACCCCATTATGACCTTGCTCACTCTCGCAGGTAAGCTCCAGCCGGACTCTAATTACCCATGACCAGGCTGATTTGTCATTCCAGTGACCTTCCTTCAGAGGGGCATGGACAGTTGGAAGGCAAATCCTCAGAAGGCCTTGATGGCCAGGAAGACTGCCCTGGGTTGAGCCTGGAGGCTCAGGAACTCCCCCAGCAGTCCCTTCCTTCTTTAGGAGTTAAACTCCAGAAGGGTGTGGTCGCTGGAGGGACAAAAGGAATTGATTAACAGCCTGAATTACATCACCCCCTCTCTTTGTTCATTTTTCATTACTGTTGTTCTTTTTCCAGGGTTTAATTTCTCTCCTTCCTTACTCTCCCCTAGGACCTCCCCTTGAGAGATGGGATTGGGGGAGTTGGATTGATTGGTGCTGAAAGCAGGGAGGTTTCAAGTAGAGAGAGATCACCTTACCCCAGGTAGTTTCCATGGCAACAGTGACAGGTTGGTGGGAGGGGTGGGCTGATAAGGGCCCTACTTTGGGGTTCAGTGTGCGGTGGAGGTGAAGGCTGGAGTGTTTACAGTGGTGAGAAAGAAAGAAACAGCCTGTTCAGCTGGATCACCTAGTAGAAACATGATTCGAGGCGGAGTGGAAACACGATTCGAGACAGCTTGGCGGCTGGCCCTTGCTGACCTCTGGCCCTTCCCTCTCCCCTCATTCAATTACCCAATAACTTTGGCAACAGTATTTTTGTGCCCACCACCCCTCATCCGGACTTGCAACCCTTGTGGTCATTATTTCCTAAAGGAAAAGCTCTCTTGTCCTCCTCCTTCCTCTCTCTGCTCTCACTCCTCTTGCTCGGCCTTGGCTTCTGATCCAACCCAAACCCCATCCCCTGGGTCTGGGATGAGAGGGAGAGGCCAGCTTCCTGCTGCGACCTGAGTGGGGGGGCCCTCCTGGCTTGCCCACCCTCCTGCCACAGCAGCCTCCACCTGGCCTTGTTCCTCAGCGGGGCAGAGGTCACAGGGACAGAATGGGAGGCAGCGGTGAGGGCCATTAATTAGCCCGGAACACACAGGAAGTCCCTGAACCGCGCAGGAGGTGAACACGCTCCCATGCCAGCCCTTCGGTAGCCAGCCCCAGCCCCGCCAAGTGGCAGTGCGGCCTGTGGTTCCCCTTGAAAGCAAAAAAGGGATTGAGACCCTTTTGCTGGGAGAGTACCCCTCCTTCCCCAAGGATGGGTCCAGAAATTGACTGTCTTCCTTCCCGCTCGACTTTCCTTCTCCAGCTCTAAACTGGCTGTCCACAGCACACTTGAGTGTTTTCACCTGCCTTCTCTAGTCCCCACGGCTTTCTTTCCATGTAACTGAGCAACAGAAATTGCTAAGAAAAGCTCATCCTGAAGTAAATGCTCCTCCAGTTCCCTGAAGGAGGGTGCAGAGAGAGGAAAAGCCAAAATGGAGGCTCTCCAGCCTGGACTCGCAGCCAGAGGGACTCGGGGAGGGCGGTGCCCTCGGTCTCTATAGGCATGGCCACTGACTCCCCCCTGGACAAGGGCCCACAAGGGCAGGATCCAGGTGATGTTTCTCTCTGGATCTCCAGAAACTTTATAGTGCCTGACACAGAGCGGGGCATGAAAATGCATGTTATTCCACAACAAGCGAAAACATAGAAGCACCATATGATGCAGCCATATCACTCCTAAGTGCGAGCCTCAAAGAACTGAAAGCTGGGATTCAGACTGATACTTGTACATCAGTGTGCAGAGCTGCCTTATTCTCAGTAGCCAAAGGTGGAAACAATCCAAGTGTCCATTGACGGGTGGATGGTGAAACCAGCTGTGGCCTGTCCAAACAGTGGAAAATTACTTAGCCACGAAAAGGAATGACATACTGGCACATCTTCCAACGTGGCTGAACCTCAGAAACATCCTGCTGAGTGAGCGAAGCCAGACCTGAAAGACCACATATTGTCTCACTCTGTTTTTTATGAATTGTCCAGAGCAGACAAATCTATCGAGACAGGAAGGAGGTTGGGGCTAGAGGCAGAGGGCAATGGGGAGTAACCCCTCGTGGGTATCGAGTTCTCATTGAGGGGCGTAGAAAAGTTGTGAACATCGAACATGCTGATGATTGCAGAGAATTGTAACTGTACTTAATGCCACTCAATTGCATACTTTAAATGGCAAATGTTCTGACATCTCTACTGAATCACAACTGAAGAAATGCACGCTGCAATGAGTCTATGCCCCTTAATAGCCAGGACTTCAGTGACTAGGAATTATCTGCACTTAAGGCGACCAGCCGCAGTCACACCTGGGACTGTCCCCAGCATGCCAGGCTGGTTGCTGACTGTTGGCCCTGGAATCCTGCATCCTCCTGTCTGCGGGAGCTAGGGCAGCGCTAACCTCGCCCGAGCTGCCACCACCTGCCCTGTGGGCGTGCTGCGGGATTAGATGCGGTAATAAGCAATCACATTGATCGCAGGCAACAGCTACGGAGCCCTCAGTACGCTCCCGGCACTATTCCTGGCCAGTCCTTGGAGTGCATGGAGGCCCGCTGGGGACATTGTAAATGTCTGGACTTGGATTCAGCAGGTCTGGGGCAGGGCCTGAGACCCTGCAATCCTAATGAGCGCTCAAGGATACACACCCCACTGGTCTACAGACTACACTTTCAGTACCGGGGCTTGAAACTCTCTACATATGTTCCTTCATTTAATCCCCACAAGACCCCAGTGACGGGAGAGCTAGTGTGTCCCCATTCTACAGACAGAGTCAGAGGCAGAAGGAAGTTCAGCGACTTGCCCAAAGTCACCTCGCTGGGAAATGGTGATAGAGCCAGAGTGGGAGCCCAGAGCAGTCTGGGCACAGGCCCCAGTCCTAACCCGCACCTTCTGCTGCAGATAATGTGGGAAAAGGATGTGAGAACAGGCCTGCCACGGTGTGACCTTCCCCAAAATAGTTGCGATTGTTGGCATGAATTATATTCGATGCCACCTCATACTTGAGAAAGTCGTTCATCTTTCCGAGAGCTCACTAGGCCACGCGGTCTCTTAATGTCCTTACAGCTCTTATCTAATCTATGGCTAATGAACCAGCCCTTCCAGCCAAGAGGGTGGGGCAGTCTCCCTTCTCGTCTTTGCTTTACACTGAGTTGTTTGGGGCTCCCCAGGAGTGGGACCCTAAGGTTAGGCTTCTCTGCAACTCCGGCTCTCATCTACAGTAGGGAAAGGAGGGTGCTGAGGCTCCCCCTCTCATTCAACAGTGAGCAGCTCCACCGGGGGGATACGGCTGAGGACATCCTCATATCTGAATCCCCAGGGCCTAACTCAGAACTTGGGCTCAACAAACAACCAGTGCCTGCTAGCTACCTCTGCCTCTCGAGTCTCAGTATCCTAATCTGTAAAATGGAGCCTTTGCTACCCATTCTGTCCCATGAAACCAGACAACTGAAGGCCAATCCTGAAGGCCATTATACTGTGGATTATACTGTGGATCATACTGTGGATCTATGATCAAACACTGACTATGTGCCTTGAACTATGGCAGGAAGAAAGAGAGACACTGAAACAGAAACCTGCCTTTCCCCCATCTGGCAGTTTTGTGATTTCTCACAGCAGATGGCTCCAAGGGGGCTGGGAATCAAGAGGCGGACTGCATAGCACAATTAAGTGTGCTGAGGCCTTCTGACCAGAGTGTGGGAGGGAGCCCAAGACGGGTCTGTGAGGAAAGGGGAGGACAGACTTGATCTGGGTCTTGATCAAAGTCCAAGAAAATATTTGGAGTTACAGAATGGAGGAGGTTTCCTAAGCCAGAGGAATGCCAGGAGCTGACAGCTGTCACCCTGTCCCCGGGAGGTTCTGTTCAGAATGTCCTGGGCTGCTGTGATCTGGGATGGAGGACGAGTCACAAAACTGGGCAGAGGGCAGATGTCAACAGCTCCAGTGGCTGGAGCTCCAGAATGGGACTGTGCCAAAGGGGGCTGTCCTGAAGGGGTCCCCTCTCGCCCAGGCAGAGCCGGAGCCCCTGAAGCCTTTGCAGCTCTCGCTCCACAGGGACAGCTTCCAAAGGTCTCCCTGAATCCATATGTGGGTTTTGGCTCTTCCTGTTTTTGGCTCTGCTTGGCGACAGGGGATTTGAGGGGTGGTTGTGTGATTTGTACAGCTGTCATTAGGGTAATTGCACGATATTTTCCCAAATTTCTCCTGCAGCTTCAGGCTGGGTTTCCAAACTTTCTGCCCTAACAGGGGCTCTGATGACAGGGGCCTGGCTCTGAGCCTTCCCGGCAGCTGCCTGTGGCACCCGGGGACAGCTCTCCCCACTTCTCCCATGGGACCAGCACCAGGGCGCCAGGAGAGGGACAGAGCAGGGCACTTGCATGGGAGGTTCCATAAAAAAGGCACACTTGCAGTCACCACTCATTGTACCCGGTGTCACCTCCTACTTTCGAAATGGAAACAGGTACAAATCAACCCGTGTCCTGGCTGAAAAAGCAAAGACGCCGCCTCTTGACATCACAATTTGTACAAGTTCCTTCCTGGTCCTCAAGGAAGGAGGACGGGCTCGGCATCATATTTCTCAATTGCTTATCAATACCAAGTGAGGGTCTCAAGCCAACTCAGGTTGCTGCCCGGATAGCTGGCTTTGGAAGTAGGGACTTGTGGGGGGACTCAGAGCACTTTCGGCAAAGCAAATGAATGAATGAATGAATGGTGAATGAAGGCTAGGGATGAGCTTGGATCTGACTGGGGAAGGGGTCCCTCCCTCTCTTCTCAAGTGCATGTACCCACTTAATCCTCACTCTGAGCAGGCTCATCTAGCACACACACACACACACACACACACACATACGCACACGGACACGCACACGCACACACCTGTGAGAAGGGAAGCAGCCTGCTTTTTTCTGCTTCTGTGTGGGAACTGGGGGTGAGCAGAGGGAAGCGCTACCATCTAAACCCTTTCCGAAAGCAGAAAAGCTCTGGGGAGGCTGCCCTCCCCACCACCTGCCTTTCTGGACCTCCCAGGAAAGATTCTCCGCAGAGGGTCCTTTGAGGCTGGAACATTTGAGGAGATCACGGGGCAGAGCTGCTGGCTTTAGGCCTTGGGGCTCGTGTTCCTTCTGACCCGCTGGCTGGGGAGTGGGACGCACCGTGGAGAGCCTCGTCACTTAGCATCGCATCTGCTCCGACATGATGCCTCCGAGTAATGTAATTTATATTTCATGCACAATTGAAGCAGCTAATGGTGTAATTCTCCAAGGGGGAAACAAGTTGTTATAGTGTTAATTACATTGCAGGCGTGTTCCCTCTCCTTTGCCCCCAAAGTGCTCCAAGGGAAGTTACCAGGTAGCGACTGAGTGGGCGTCCAGGACAGCGGCTTTGGTGGGCTTCACTGATGCTGAGCTTGGGCAGGGGCGGCAGATCTGGGGCCGCGATTCTTCGTCTCAGTTGCGGGGCCAGGGAACTTGACTTAAACCATTTAGTGATCTGAGTTTCCCTGTCCAGTCTGCTAATGGAATTCCTCTGGGCTGGGATGTCTTGTTCTATTTACCCAGATGCTGCCAAGGAGGGGAAAGTAGAGAGGATACATTTGGGGACGGAGGCAAATGCAAGTCAAAACAAACCAAAGGCAGCCAAGCGCTGGGCAGAGGATGGAGGTTGAGCCCGTGGCTTTTGCGGGCAGACTATTCGAGTTGGAATCCCAGCTCTCCTCCTGTCAGCTGGGAACCTCCCCAGGGAAAAGGCTGCACCTGTGTGGCCTCAGTGTTCTCAAGTGAAGAGTGGGAGTGATTAATCATCTATCCCAGACGGGGGCCGTGAGGTTGAAGTGAGTCGGTACGTGCGCAGTGCTTAGAATACCAGCAAATAGCAAGCACTCCGAAAAGGTAAGGTATTATGACAGGAGGGAGTAAATGGACTTAAACTGTTAGAGGTTCTGGCATTTTCTGTGAAGTGGTCGAAGTATGTATTTTTTTTCTCCATTCATGGAAACTAAAACTACTGAAAGAGAAAAGAGAAAAAGAAAAGGAGAAACGTAGATTTTGAGGAGCTAGAGGAACCATGAAATTGAGGATGATTTCTGGAAAATAAATTTAAGTGGACTGTTGAAGAGTTGGTTTTTTAAACTGACAAAAGAAAGAAAGGAAGGAGGCGGTCAGAGGAAGAAAGAGGGGAAGGAGAGAGGGAGGGAGGGAGGGAGGGAGGGAGGGTCATTGAGAACCTGCATGGATTCATTGCATAGAAAAGTCAGGGCAAACTTTATCTTTTTATAAATAAATCAGAGTAAGACAACCAGTAGATCAGGGGAAAGCCATACACATAATAATTCTTGATTTATGCAAAGCATTTCACAGAATCTCATAGCTTATCATTTATGGGAAATTTTGGACAAAGATGGAGTGGCTGGTAGTGTAGTTTGCCAAATTATAGCTGATTAAATACCTATGCCCTTGTGGGTTTGCACTTCTCTTCCAGGACCCATTCCTGTATTAGTCAGGGAAGGCTACCTATTGAAACAAGCATCCCCCACTTTTCAGGGGTTCGAGAAACGAAACTGCTTGCTCACATTACAGTGCAATGTGATCAACAAGAGGAGTTTTGCCTCTCAGCCTGTGAAGCTGCCACCTGTCATTTCTGGTCCCCAAGGCTTCTGGAGAAGGGGAAGAGAGAAACATGTGTGGGAGATTTGTGCAAAGCAGGACTAGAAATGGTGTATATAACCTCCACCCACATTCCACTGACCAGAATTCAGTCGCATAGGACCATCTGGCAGCGAGGGCCCAGGAGATGGGGTTTAGCCACGTGGTCAGGAAGAAGAGAACAAGATGGAGAATTGTAAATGTTAACATCATCCACAAGTATTGATAGGCATTGATGTCAACCTGTAGGGAGGTCACCCGATGGCAAGCTAAACACCTCTCTTGCCCTGCCCTAGGCAACATTTTTTTTTTGATGACTTAAAGACACAGATTACCCTTTTACCCACTTCTGCAAGTAACTCATTCAGGCAATCACATGCAAAGGCAGCTTACTGGGAGTGTCCAGTAAGAGAAAACCAGCTAGTCAGATGGCACAGACACTGGACTTTTGCAGACATGGAAGAACCTATCATGTCCGTAGGGGGCTGGATTATCATGTAGGCAGTCTCCCCTCCCACAGACAGTGGGAGGTCAGTGGACTCCTATCTTACATGTGACTTGGCCACTTTCTCAGTTACCCCTCTCTGTATGTCCTTCTACTTACCCCCCTCCCACCAAGTGAACAATTTTTGGACGTACTTCTCAAAGGCAATTCCCGAGTGGAAAGGAGGGAGTCCATCTGATTTATTCAGGGGATGGCAGTGACCCCTGTTTAGACACAAGATGAACTTTTCATGACAGACCCCTTTGTAGGCATCTGGGCCATCCAAAAACAGATATAAGGGGGGTGGAAGAGGAAAGCGATTTGCACAAAGATGAACAGAAAGGCACGTAAAATGTCAGATTCAGCTTAGAAAGTCAACGACAGTGTAGGACTTGGCTGACTTTGGACAAGTATATTAGGCTTATTTAACAAATTTCCCGGTAAAACAAAGCTGGAAATAAAAGCTATTATGATGGATGAAAAACTAAGCCCTGAAAAGATTTCACTGGACTGGAGTGATGAACTAAAGTCAAGAGAATTAAACTGTATCTGTCAGGGACCAGTGGGAACAAATCATATACTCAGAAGATTTCTTTGAGGAGCGCATAATGAAAGGGGCTATTTACAGATCTGAAGACAGAGTTAAGGAAAAACATTGAACGGTTATGTCAACCCAGGGGTAGCAGCAGCAGAGTGCTGTGACCTCCCTCAAGTTTGTGTCTGGACTGCATGTTTGTGCCTCCCTAAAATTCATAGACTGTGGTCCCACCTGCTAAGGTGATAGTTTTAAGACCTTTCGAAGGTAATCAGGCCATGAGGGTGGGGCCCTCATGAATGGGATTAGCGCCCTTATAAGAAAATCCCAGAGATCTTGCTTTCTCTTCCTCTGTTTTCTGTCATGTGAGGACATCAGGAGAAGACAGCCATCTGCAGACCAGGAAGCTGGCCGTCACTTGACACCAGACCTACTGTCACCTTCATCTTGAACTTCCCCACCTTCTCCACCATCTTGAAAATACATTGTTCACTTTCTTCCGGAAATGTGAGAAAAATGCCTGTGCATAACCAGCCCAAAGTAAGACAGCCGAAAAGGGCAGGAGAACAAATAATTTGGGCACAGTTCATTATGGCAACCACGGAAGTAGGGCCGGCAGATTGTAGCTATTGCTATAGATAGAGAAATGCAGCCACTGCCAATATGGTGGCCCAGGAAACAGATGTGGGTAGAGGAATGAACACCCAACCTCATTCTCCGAACTTACTCCAAACTCCTACGGGTGTCTCCCATTGGATACACTCCACAGGGAGCCAAAGGACCAGGGAATCCACTGATGTCATCTGCAGGGGTCAACCTCCCAAGAAAACAGCACAGAGCAAAACTCGGAGAATGGATCTGGGGAAAGGGGTGGATAAGTAGCATGGAGATGAACAAAAATACATGCAAAATGTCACATTCTGCTTAGAAAGCCAACTGCATAAAAATGCGATGGGACACATTCCAATGTGAAATGAGACACATTTTATGTGAAAAAGTTTCAGCAGTGAAACAAGCTCTAGGTTTTGTGGGAAACAACTGTGGATGCATTAATAGGAGCAAGAGGTCTCATTCGGGGGAGGTTATGGTGCCTGTACCCACTGCTTTCTGCCCTGACCGGACCACTTGGGGCTCTCAGCTAGCCTGAGTCTCCCAGTTTAGGTGTGATGTTTACCACCCTGTATTCAGAGAGGCAACCAGCATATTGAGGAGTCTGAGAGCCATATCTAATGAGGAAAGGCTGGAGAGGATGGGAACTCCTCCGGTGAAGAGCAGATACCTTAGGGGAAAGACTATCACTTTCTCCAAGTATTTCAAGGGCAGACAGGACTCCCGCTTTTTGAGACACACCCCAACCCATCAGTGCCCCAGGCTGTATGGCACCAGGCAGACAGCCTCCCACGGCAAACTGATTTTTCACAGTGTTCTCTCACCCAAAACAGACCGCTTACTTATCCATCTTTCCTGCTTACTGCGGGCACTTTGTCACCATGTCTTCACCATACCTGACACGGCCCCTGGAAGGTGCTCAAGGAGTCCTTGTTCAATGAGCGAAGGGCTCCGGGCCCAGCATCCCCTGCAGGAAGTAGAAGAGGGAGCGGGAAAGGTTTGTAGTAGAAGAGAGTGGAGATGTCCCTTTCAATCTGAACATCTAGGACTCTTGCGACAACAACGGTGACGATGACAATGACGATGTGAAGCCACTGTAAGACCCTAAGGACAGTTGCTTGCAAAGGGCACAGGCTTTGGGTACCAGAGCCACCCACCAGGAGCTGCTATGCACAGAGCTGGTAAAAGGATAGCTTGCCCCACTGATACAGAAAGAGGGGACCAGAAACCAAGGTTACCAGGGAAATGGCAGTTTCCTCCCTCCGGGCCATGGCCTCAGGCTCGAGAGTTGCTTCAGCCCCCAGGAGACGTCTGCTTCTCCTCTTCCCTGCTCCTCCAGTTCCTTTGGAGTGTGTTTATCATCCAAGACCTCCCCAGGGAGTCATCTAACAGAACATGACCATCATAGCCCTTGAAACTCCAGGGACCTGCTGAAGCTGCTCAGAGCAGATTTTTCTGAAGCTATTTGTCTCTTTCTCACCCTAAGTCTATGAGGAGATGATACCTCTGGTTCCAGCCCTATCACCCCTCCTCTACCCCTATGCGACACATTCCTCTGGATGCTGTGGCAGTGTTTCTGGTCCTGGGGGTGACCAGGGTGTCATCAGGACATGGACATGTGTCCTCTCCACCCTCGGGGCGTGGCTAAAGTTCTTTGGAGTGGTTTCTGGTTGGAGGATTGCACAGCTTTTGTGCTCAGTCCCTGTCCTGCAGAGATGGGAGGGGAGGAGAAGACCTGTCAACCCAGCATCCAGGTGCCCTGCATCCTGGGGACACTGGGCCAATCCTCAAAATGCCTCCAGCACAAGCCCTGAAGGATGTGTATCATGGACAGAATATTTTTGTCCCCCCAAGTTCATATGTTGGAACCTTGGCCCCCAACACAATGGTATTTGGAGGTGGGGCCTTGGGGAGACAATTGGGTTTAGGGGCGATCATGAGGGTGAGGCCCCCTTGATAAGCTGTGTGTTCACAAGAAGAGGAAGAGACCAGAGATCTCTCCCTCCTTCCCACCTTCTCTTTCTCTCTCTCCTATGTGAGAACATACTGAGAAGGTGGCCATCTTCAAAACAGGAAGAGAGCCCTCACCAAATACCAGAACTGCCAGAATTGTCACAAATAAATGTGTATTGTTTAAACCACCCCATCTGTGAATTCTGTTAGAGCAGTCCTAACTGACCTAGACATTGTATGAGGTAAGAAGAATGCCTCCTGCTTTTTTGGAACTTGTGATTTGTAAGGTGCCATATATGAAGGTCATTTGATTTCCCACAAGCTGCCTCAGGCCACATCTCAGCTTCAAGGCCCACCTTCTTTCCCCCGTGTGGTCTTGGAGTGGAAATCCCCACCCGCAGATTATGAGGCAATTTCCCTTGAGTTTAACAGACACAAAGTTCTCGTGACAGTGCCTGGCCCGTAGTAAGCGCTGCTTGTGTTGGCGACATGCCCTGGCAGCCAGGGGGCCAGTATTGTCACCCCCATGTAACAGACAGGAAACTGGGATTTGGGGAAGCATGAATGTTAGTGCCAGGATCTCCTCTCCACCAGCTCAGTCATTCAGTTATCATCATATCGTTTGGGTGTCAGACCAAATCTGGAGTCTAAGGGATCCATGGTTATGAGCAAAGGGACATGACCCCTCCTCAAATGGAGCTTACACTCTAATCAATTAACCCCACAAGTGATGGTACCACTGCAAACTGAAATCGTCTCTCCGAAGGAAACAACCCCACCTACACTCGGGGTGGAAATTGTCAGGGCGATGTCCCTAAGAGCACCAACAGTGGTGTGAGAACTGAACCATGGAAGATAAGGACAGCTTGACTAGATCAAGGATTTTCAACCTTCAGCGGGCAACAGAATTCCCTAGAGAGCTGGTTAGAACTCAGAGTGCCAAGCCCCACCCCCAGAGTCTGATCTCGCAGGACTGGGGTAGACCCGCAACCTACATTTCTAACGAGACCCAGAGCAATGTTGAAGCTGCTGTTCCCAGAACTCCAAGGTGAGAACCACCCAACTAGCTGAAAGGGGGATTGCTCTCAGGTGAGAAAACAGCAGGTGCAAAGGCCCTGGGGCAGGAAGGAGACTCTGAGGCTCTGTGAGGCCAGAGTGACTGCAGCTCAAGTGGGTGAGGGAGATTTCCAGAGGTGACAGATAAGTCTGAAGAAGTCCACGGGGCCAGATTGTGCTGGGAAGCTCCCCCAAGTTTCGTTTTTAGCTCGATATATGGGAAGCTATTGGAAGCCTAAAAACAGGTTGGTGCTTGGACCAATGTGCATGCCCCTGACCGCTCTGCAAAGGAGGGACATAAGTGAACACCAACATCTACTGCCTACTCGCTGCCACCAAGCACAGTGATTGTGCGGCACACCCCCAGCCTTTGCCCACTCAGGCAAGTGATTTTGTGACTGCCGTTGGCTACAAGGTAAAGATTTTTTCAGGGGGTGTTGGGCTTATGAGGAAGACATGGTCCCAGTCCTTTAGGGGGTCTCTTTTTGCGCTGTGCCATTTGGCATTTGTCCCAAAAAGTAGCAAATTTAAGACAGAGGCTGTGAAATGTGGGCTTTGGGAAACATCAAAACCACGGCAAGAATCAGTACAAGTTGACATTCAGAGCTGATTTCTAAAAACGGAGTGTTTAGGGAGGGAGGAAAGTCCATGTCCCCACAGCTGGGGTTGGATATCACTTCCATGTGACCACATGTTGGAGGAGACTGATGGCCTTGAATGGGGCCTCTGCGTCCCGTTTCCTGAGTTCAAACCCCAGCTCTGCCACTTCCTCAGAGTGTCTTCTAGGGAATCAACTTCTCCATGCCTCAGTTTTCCCTATCTGGAAAACGGGAATGATAATAGTAACTACCTGATAGGCTTGTTTGTGAGGATGTGGTGAGTTCATGAACTTGAGATTTAGAGATTCGTGCCTGGTCTAGGTAAAGTTTCAGTGGATTGTCTTCACAGTCTTTACAAACAGGAGCGTTTGTAGGGCTTTGGGGAGGGTGGTGGCCTCACTGTGGGATAGGAGAACTGGTGGCTCCCCCTGTCACAGCCGCTTCGCTGTGGTTTGATTGGTCTGTTAAGAGCAGTGGGGGTAAAACAGTGGTTTGGGGGAAATTTTGAGAAAGGGGGAGAAGGACCTCAGGGAGTTGTCCTAGAAAGTGTAGCAGACAATGTGATGTTCTGTCCAGCGGCCCTGGATGTTTTGTCACTGCTCCGAAGTCCCCACTCTTGAACTTTCAATGGCCAGCAGCCTTTTTTCCAAGGACAGCTGGGACCTCTGCCTGCCAGTTGTGGGGCAATGAATATATCTGGGACTTGACATCCCCCTCCCTTGTCCTCACAACTGCTGACAAACTGTCCGATGGTGCCTGACCTAGGGTGGGACAACTCAGAGATAGTGCTTGCCCTCCAGGTTCCCCGAGGGGACCAGATCAACGCTGCCGTCCAAGGACCTGGTCTCAGGACATGCCTGTCTCCCCGCTTCCCCATCCTGTCCCCACCCCCTGACCATCTCTCTTCTCACATCCCTTAAAGGTGAATTCTCACCGAAGGGTGTGTTCGGGTTTGGCGTCTAATCTCACCCTAAACAGCGCATGTGTTAGAACAGTGGGGAGGGAGGCTGTGAGTTTTGAACCGTCTGAACCCAGAACAAGGAAGCCCTACTTTCCCTCTATGGATAGACACCAGCACCCTCAAAGCAAGTCATTAAAGGGAGCAGGAGGGAAGAACACAATCTTCCCGGGAACGGAAGAATGGCCAGGACAGCCCTGGCAGCCTTGCTTCTGAGGTGCACTCCTGCGTGTGCATTCTCCAGTCCCTCAGAGAGTTCAAGCAAACCCGAGCAAAGTGTGGCCCGGGAGACAAGTTGGCCTGGTATGGCTCTAGCCGTCGCTCACCGCCAGGCAGGGCATTCTGGGCAGAAGAGGCACCTGTCGGGGCGGTGGCGTGCTAGGTGATGAGAGGAGGGCACAGTGCTGGGCCCCCTGACTCCACAGTCCACCCAGCTGTCCCCGCAGGCTGCACACTGCCACCATGTCTGTAAGAGAGACAGAGACATTGAGAAGGCAGAGAGAAATAGAGACAGACAGGAAAGGAAACACTCAGAACCACAGAGGCAGAGAAAGATGGTGAGAGAGGCAAGGTAAGACAGACGGGGGCAGGGAGAAACAGCTCGGGAGAGAGGCAGAGAGAAGGAAGAAGAGACAGCAAGACAGAGACAGAAAGAGACAGAGAGACACACAGAGGCGGAGAGGTTTGGGGGTGCACAGAGGGAGAAACTGAGCCACTCAGAGACAGAGGGAAGAAAAGAGAGAGAGAAAAGCAGGAAGAGAGAGAAGAGAGAGACAGAGGGATCCAGAGAAAAGATGAAAGAGAGAGACTGGAAGAGAAAATGGGCAGAAATTTGAAAGACAGAAGCAGAAGCAGAAGCAGAGAGAGGCGGGAGAGGACAGCATAGGAACTGGCCAGAAGCCACAGAAAGATTCCAGGGAATGCTTTCCAGGCGCAAATAGGCACTTCAGCCATCCCAGAGCTCCGTGGTGACTGCTCCCACCTGCTCCAGCCAGGGACACGGCTGTTCCACAGAGCTGACCTGGAATCCAAGTGGAGGGTCCCAAAGGCTGAGAAAACACTTAGGCCCTGAGGACTGACCTCCAGAGCAATGCTGTGTGGCACCAAGCTGAGGACCACAAGGGCCCCACTGTGCCCCCAGCACCACCCGCCACCCCAGCCCTCCTCCAACTTCCAGCCCCTACACGTGGAGGCAAAGCCCAGAGCACGGAGTCTCCAAATCAGCAAAAACGTCCTTACGGCAGGGCCAGCCTCGGAGCCAGGCCAGCGCGCTGAGCGCAGCGTCAGGAACTTGTTTTCCCAGGAGCTGTCGCTGTTCAGATGCGCCGTGAGCAATTGCCACTCCACGCGCCTTCCCCTGGCAAATTATTCTGCTGGAGTTTCTTCCAGCGTTCCGAGCTGCGCTGCTGTAAATGCCAGAAATCATGTACATTAAGCCCAGAGTGACGGCAGGCTTATGGATGGATTTACCTTCAAACAGAGGCCGCCGAGGCGCCCGGCGTGGGGGGCGCCACTTTATGGATGTGCCGTTCTCTGCTGGCCGAGGCCTTAAGCGGTCAAGTTGGCCACGTAATCAATTTCTCATGTAGGCCTGGCTGTGAGCCACGCGCTCCCAGGCAGGGGTTTGGAACGTAGCCCCTCTACCCACCCCAGACTTTGCCCCCCTCAGAGGGGGATGTGTTCCTGTCTGCCTGGGGTGCTGGGAGGGGAAGATGGGATGAGGGGGATGGAGAGGGGTGTAACAGAAAGCTGACTCAGGCAAAGGCAGAATTCCAGCGCCTGCTTCTCCCCCTCAAAACCCTTCCCCAGTGGCCTGTGCGAGGGTAGCAGCCACCGTCCATCCTTAGTCACCATTGTGGGCCTGGACCTTCCCCAGAGCTGGGTCTGAGGTCTGGCCTCAGCCCCTCTGATCCGTGATCTGCAATTCTGCCTCTTAGATCTGGATACCTGGATCGCTGGCTTTGCCATCTCTCCTGCTTGGTTGCCACTCAGCCTCTGACACTGCTCCCTCCACCCCTTGGGAGTCCTTCCCTCATGGCCTTCATTCAGTCTTGACCACCCAAGGCTCCTGCTCAAGACAAATCTCCAGTCAGTGCGCAGTTATCACAGCCAAGAAGTCCCCTCAGGCAGCCACATGCTTCAGATATAACTATCTATCAGGGACACAGCCTAGGTCAAGAGACTGCCGTGGGCTTCGCACACTGCCCTGGAGTCCCTGATATAACCTAGCTGTGGAAAATTACATTTTCCAAAGATGACTCCAATAGTATCCCTAAGCTCATAAGCTCTTCTTAGTGACTTGGACACTCCTTCCACAGAGAAGTGAGATCTGTTCCCTCCCCTTAAACCTAACTATGATGGAAGCGACCCTGCATGGATTGTGAGACTAGGTCCTAAAATACAAAGTAGCTTCTTCTTGGGTCAGTGGAACATTCAGGCTTGTATCTCTGAGCCACCATGTCTCACTAGCCTGAGGCTGCCATATTGTAAGGACGCCCATACCAGCTCTGCTAAAATACCAGATGGAGAGGCCCTGAGGCTGCAGGCAAAAAGAAAGACCTGAGCCAGCCCTCAATATTTCAGCACCAGCTCTAGTTCCCTGGTGGTCACAAAGACATCAGAGACCCCTGAACAAAACCACCCAGCTGAGCCCTTCCCAAATTCCTGACCCTTAGAAACCAGAGGAGATCATCAAAGAGTTGTTTTTGTTCTAGCCCACTAAGCTCCATGTCCATAAAACTAGTCTTCAAAGGTCAGTGAGTCAAAATGCAGTAAAAATAGAAAATATACAGTAATTATCAAACAATCCAATCTTTCTTTGATCATCAAAAGGCATCCGGGAAGTTGCAGAGCACAGCATGTTGAGTGTCTATTCTCACTGCACAGTACCCCTCCCCCCGTATAAAGACAAGTCTATCTAAGTTAAACCACTATGCATTCCAGACCCTATCTTGGTTTATTCACAATCCCCCAAACTGGAAAACATGTGACCAAAGTCATCTGGCGACTGAACTCCTAGGAAGAACAAACAAACGACATAAAAGGAGAATCTTTCCCAAAGGCAATGCCTATGTCCCACGTTTCCCAGCCCAGCATTTCCAGATATTCTCTCTGGTGCCAAGAACTGTGTTCTCTACCAGTTGGAGGGGTTTGGGTAATCTGATACATGAGGTGGCTTTTATTTATTTTTTAGCATGAGGAGTAGGCTTCTCCAGGCCTGGGCACTACTATGGTGTTCTGAATGGGCACTTTACAAAACTTCCCCTCCTACTTAAGGAATATCTTTGTGTTTTCCTCTCCTACTCAGGGCAAAGGACATGCTGAAGGCCCAACGATGGTCACAGACCCTGTGATAGAGACCTGGGGTAGAGTGGTTCAGAATATTACTGCTGCCATTTGCGCAGGTGCATGTAAAGTAAGTTATTTTGCCTCTAGCTGCCTTGGTTTGCCCGTATGTTAAATGGAACTGTGAGCAGGACTTTCGTCATCAGCCACTGCCAGGGTTAAATGAGCTTAGAATGGGACCTGCACATAGCACGTGCTATGTAAGTAAGTGCAGCCTATTATTATTATCGCTGCTGCTGTTTGGGGATTCTAGGTTATTTGCACTAAGAGATCCTGTTTAATTTATTCCCGGCAACATAACTGTCAGTTGAGAAATTTAGTATTCCTTACACTCTCCGCTTCAGCGTCAACTCCTCTCCCGAACGCGAGTGCACCTACACGCACGCGCACACACACACACACACACACACACACACCACACACACACCCTCACACTCAATAATCAGTGCTTGTTTGCCAGAGGCCACACCACGGTAATGTATTAGTGCAGGAGGAACAAGCCACTTTATCTTCCTCTCCAGGCAGCAGCACGTGTGTCGAAGATGGATGCAGAGCGTCTGCCCGCATCGACAGAGGAAACTCGTCCGCACCGGCTCCGCAGCCCCAGGAGAGGCAGAGCACAGGCGGCCCCCGGGGGTGGCCCGACCCCATGAGTCCTGGGGGCCTTGGAGACTGTGTCCCCTGGGGCACTGCCACTTCTGTCCTAATGCAAGCTCTGTCTGTCAGCTCCTGCAGGGTTCCAAAGCCCCCTCCCTCATCTGGCTGTTATGTCTGCTGTAGGCTTTTTGCTGTAGACAGTCTCCAAGGGGACCAGGCACTGCCTGTGGGGCCGAGGGACAGGGAGGGGAGTTCGTCATGGCTTCGGAAGACAAGCACAGCCTTTTTCCTTAGAAGCAAGGGAACCTCTATCAGGATTCCTGTCTCGTAGCAGACCTGACCCCCAGGTGTCTCGGCTGGACCAAGACTCCTGGAGTGAAATACTCCGGTGCAGCCCACCCTGCCCACAAACAGCAGAAAAGGCCCGGGCCTCTCACCCAGCGGGCTGCACAGAGTACTGGCCATTTTTTACCAACACGGATTCGTGTCACAAAAGGGGAAAAAGATGGGAGTCAAGGAATCTCGCTCATTTCCAGGAGTTGCATCTAGCAACATCTAGCAAACAATTGCTGAGCAACAGACTAGCGTTCCAGTTTGGCAAGTCCTTTAACAATTATTGATGGAATGACACCTCCGCAGGAGGCATCCCGAGTGGTGTGGGCCCCTGTCCCGAAAGAGCTCAAGGTCCTCCTCCTTCCAGGAGGCAACTTATTGGCAGCTATGCTCCCAGGCCTCCAAGTTCAGGAACACGACTGCACAGGAGCCCAGCTGCTGAAACCTGAATCCCAGCCCAGAATCTGTGCCAAGACTAAGCTCCCCCTGGCTGCCCCCACCCCGCTAGCGACAGGGAGGCGTGGCTCCAAGGCAGGCTGTCCTGTGAAAGCAGCACTTACAGCTGACTTAGCTTGGAGGACAGCCTGCTGGCCTTGCTGCACTTTCCAGAAACTGACAACAGTGGAAGATATCCAGGCTACCCTCCTGGTCCTTTTACCTTCACTCGGGTCAGACCAGTCTCACAGCCTCTAGGCCCTCGTAGCTTTTTTCGGCTCCCTCCCTCTTTCTCTCTCAGGCTAATAAAATCCTAACACATTTAATCCTCTCCTGGCATCTGCTTCTCAGAGTGCTGGACTGTTCCAGAAGCTGTGCCACGTTCTCCCCCTCCTTCCTCCACACAGCCTTCCTATATGGCCCACCCCACCTCTAGCCCATATGGACCCCTTACAGACACCCGAATTGGTTTATTCCTTAGGAGCCTCTTTCTAAAGTTGCTATCTCCCCGGTAGATTCTAAAATCTGTAATAACTTACGACATCCTTAAGGCTCCTGGCTTTGATGGTTCTGGAAGTGTTGTTGACCTATGGCAGGGAGAGCCTCGCTGTCAAACTCTCTCATCGTATTTCAGGATGCCCCCATGATTTATGAGTAGAGTTCACAATAATATCGCACAATCAACCCATAGCACGATGCTAAGCTTTTTACCTGCATCAGCTCCTTGAATGCCTAAAAATCCCCAGGGCCTCAGGGAACGCACCCCGCCCCCCGCCCCCCACTGCACACCCACTGCCTGCTACGGACCCACCCAGAGACGCCCTTCTTCCAAGGACAGCTCACTGAATGGCTTCCTCTCACTCAGCAGCCCCTCCTCCCTAGGCGACTCCAAATCAAGACATTTGCAGGCAAAACAAAGATCTGATAGTGTCAAGTGCGAGCTTTTTCCAAGAGACGACCCAGACCCAGGTCGAGAAATTCCAGGAACACTACTAGTAACAAAGTCCAGCTTGGCCCAGCCTAGCAGATGATCGTCAAGTCCTCGTTTGAATCTCATCCTGTTTTCCAACCCTCCAGTCATTTCTTTCCTCTGTGTGTCTCGGCTTCTTGGTACTTGGGAAACAAGGCCTCTGGGCTGCCATCCAGGACACATCCCAGGCAGCCTCCCTCCTGACCCTCTGAGCCGGAGCGTCCTCCTCCTCCGGCCCCACGGTTGGAAGCGCTCTCCAGCTCACTCTGAGACAGGCTCTGCATCGGAAACAGAAAGCCGTGGGCTGGCTGGCCCTGGGACCTCACACAAGTTACTTGGCATCTGAGAGGCTTGATTCCCTCATCTGTAAAACAGGGTCATCTCGAGGATGAAAAGGAGAGAATGAATTTGAAAATTACTGCAAATCCGAGATACACCGAGTGTGGGCCCGAGACCAGCGGCCGCATCCAGAGGCGCACTAGAATGCGGACCTTCAAGCCCCACCCAGACCCACTGAATCAGAACCCCGGACTCACAGCTCCCCTTTCCTCTCAGGTAATTGGCTTGCAAGCTGAGATTTGACCAGCCCCTCCTCCCTTCCCCCAACCCAGTTGTATATCTTCACCATTATTCTCGCTTCCTGGTAAACGCCCCAGGGAAAGATTTCTGAGCCAATCCCTCTGCCATTTCTGTTTCTCCTGCTCCTCCCAGTTATTCCTTGTCTTTCTCACTTCCTTCCTCCTCTTCCTACCCTAGCTCCTTCCATGCTGAGCACTGCTCTGCACCAACCCCTGGCCTCCTGTCCTTTGGTCAATTACGCAGTCAGCACTCCCCAAGCCCACCGATTCCACTGCCTCAGCAGAAAGGTGAATGCAGGGGAGACTTGACAATATATATACACTTGGAGGGGGCTACTCATCACAGCGTCATGGCCCACGGGGCATAGAGAGAGGGCTGGAAATGCACAAAGGGGCCCAGGCAGGCTGAAACCCTGGGGCCAGTCAGCGATGCACCCCTTCACCTCCGATTCCAGGCGGTGAATTGCCCCCACTCCATGCGCCTGATGTGTAATATATTTTCTGTAATTATGGTGATGCCGTCTGTGTATATCTTAAATGACTATAGCAGTTAATTATTTGTGGGTAAACAAGGGATGCCTCTTTGCCCCAGGAGAGACTGAAAGACGCCCTGGTTAAAGAAACACATGATCCAAGAGAATGGGAGGGGGAAAGTTAAGAGGGAAAGTCATTCTTCCCCTGGGAGTTTCTGGGGAGGGGAGGTCAGCTGATTTGCCCTAACAGAAGTCCTCAAGCAAGGCCAGAAGCCCTTGTAGCGAGAGCAGACTGACCTCAGCGATCCAAACTGCAGTGCAGAGATGAGGAATCATCTCCAGAGTGGCAGAGGCCCCGAATGCCAGGTCAGCCACATACAGCTCTGCTGTCCACAGGATGGCTCCTGCCTGGGAAGCTGGCGGGAGGGCTGGGAGGCACACATCCAGGACCTGCTAGTTGTCACAAATGTCCATCTTCCTCTTCTTTCTTATGCATACAATCAGGAATTTTCATCCGGACACATGCCTCTGTCCCCCCAGTAAAGACTCCGTGTCTCAGCCTTGGCCTGTAGCCAGGTGTGGCCATGTGACTAAGTCTGGTCAATGGAATATAAACAGAAGCAACTTCTGGAATGTGTTCTAGACAAGAAGCGAATGTATATCCATCTTGGTCGCTCCTCCTTTTTTGGCTCTTACAATAGGGATGTGACGGGAGCTTGAGCAGCCATCTTGAAGCACAAGGTAACTGGGAGCAGAAGGCGGGATGGCAACAAGATCAAGAAACCCAAAGTTGCTTGCACTTAGATCTTACAACCTTTATGCCAACCATCCTGCAAGCCTGGAACTTTGGACCTCTGAGATTTTATATGAGAAATCAGCGTCTGGCTTATTTAGGTCTCTGTTATTTCACAAAGCTTTTGTTCATCGACAAAAATCTAACTGACGATATATAACATAGTGTCCTATGTCAGACTCTTCACCATGCAGACTTTGAGATGGAAATTCACTTGGAGGATATTTACTAGGGTGTGGTCTCTAAGTCAATACTTGAGTTGGAGTGAAGGCCAAAACTGGGCAAAGGAGAAGCTGAATGACAATGTGATGACAGCAGTGGCCTTGGTGGATCCCTCAGGGTTCAAAGTTCTGAACTGAGGCGAGAGGGCTGAGCCTTCAGACCTCTCTGGACTTTGATTTTCTCATCTGTAAAATGGGTATGTTACTGATCTTGCACTTATAGAGAGGATAAGAAAAAACAAAATGTGTGTGTAGAGCCCAGCTCACACATCAACAATGGTGAGAACGAGCCTGGAGAAGACTTGAGAACTTTGTCCACGTCCTCTGGGAACTCATGTCTGTGTCTCTTCTAATTAGCCTATCTGTGCATCATAGAAGACAAACAGGTCACTTCTCCAGAATTTTCTCTAACCCTGTTGCCTTCCCCACCTGGGAGAATTCACAATCTCTTCTCTGTTCCCACAGTCCACCATTCTCAACACCATCTTGGGTCTCACCACTGTTCCCCTGGGCCTCTGTATGTCCAGGTCCCAGCCCGGTGCCAGGCAGGTACAAAATGCCCAATGTACAACTGTTAAACAGACGGATTTCGCTGAAAAAACCAAAGTTCATAATACCAAGAAGACAAAGATTATTTCCCTAAAGCCAGGAATTTTGGCTTTGAATCTCAATTTTACCAAGCTTGTGTGTCCTCCCAGAGCTTCAATTTTCTCATCCATATAATGGCAATAATAGCAACACATATGACTGTAGTGGTGCTGAAGTGATATCTCAGTTCAAAACTGCAGAACATGACGTTGTGTTACACTCATGGAAATAGAGTAGGGGAGCTTTTCATCCGTTGAGTTGAAGTCTGTGATTCCGAGGGACTGTTTTCAATGCCTACAGTCTGGCCACATAGTTCTGCAAATTTACGTGTAGGGCCAGAGACACCAGGTCCCATCCCAAGGGTAACCCTAATGCCGGCCACTCTTGCCTGGTAATGTAAACTCTTCCAAGACACGGGCCAGCAGGTAGAGGCTCTCCGATGGGCCACAGCACTCAAGTATACATGCGAAGGGGCCGCTGAGACATGGCAGGTAGATGTGGAATCGGAGCTGCTCCACACGCCATCCACAGTGTCGAAGGGGGGGCTCCTATATAAATCACCGGGGATTTGGGGGTAGGTCAGGCTCTCGCAGAGGACAGTTGTCAGTGGTAATAAATAACCCAGCTCTCTAGCTCTTCCCGAACGTGTGCAGATGAGGGAGCCACCAGAAAGCTCTCGGGCGGTCGTGATGCCCCTAGACCAGTCTGGCAGGAAGAGGAGGTCAGCTCCTGAGGTGAAGCATGGGGCCACAGGAGGAAGTCAAAGCACCCTGGACCTGGGAAACAGGTGATATAGCAACAGATTTAAAAAGCTCCAGGTCAGAGTGGTTAGCAAGCCAGAAATTAAATCTTACCTATGCAAGAGATTAACCCGATAGAGTTATAGTTCCTTTCCATGCCTCAGTCTCCCTACTGGCAAAATGGGAACAACCACCAGGCCCACCTCACACTGTCGTTAGCACAGGTATAAGTGCTTAGGGCCTGTGCCGGGGAACTGGGAACTGAGGAGGGAGGCTGTGGAGGCCATCTGCCATTCTGTCACTAATGATCAGCTGCCGGCCACTGGCATGCAGCAGACAGGACCCCACTCGGGAGGGGCCTGGTTCCATTAGAGCTATGGATCCATGTGAAAATGGAAATAATACCGCCAAGCAGAATGTGGTCAGAGCCCAGCGAGGAGGTACGGGGAGCAAGTTCTCTCAGGGCTGGGTAAGCAGGGTTCTTTGGGTTGTAAAGCAGAGAAACACTAGGCAAAGTGGCTCCATAAAGAAACTGGGATTTTTGGCTCAGGAAACCACCATGTTAAAAAGTACGTGGATTCAAGCACGGTTGATTCCAGGCACTTATCCGGAGTGGTGACAAGATGGCTACCAGCAATTTCAGACTTACATTCGATTAGTAGAGCAACCATGGAAGACAGTGCACCCTTCCCCACATTTCCAGAAAAGTCTCCAGAGCTTCCACCGCCTGACTAGAACTGGTCAGCTTGAGTCATGGCCCAACCCAGGACTCTGGGAGCCTGGCTGGCTTCACTGGACCCACACAGACTAAGGAAATTTGAAGAGAAGATGGGGACTGCATTCTGGCTTTTCAGATAAGATAAACAGCTCTCCCCTTCAGACCACTTCTTAAGGAGGTGAGACTCAGGTCCATCCCACCCCCTCCTACTCTCGTTTAAATAGTAACCAGCATTTGTTCAAAGCCACAAATTGCAAAGGGCTGGCACCTACACCATTTAATCTCTTAACTCTCTGGAATCAATTGGAGGCAGGGCAAAATGGACCACGCAAAAGCCCAGAGGTGGGCCAGGCCCCCGGCAGGGGAAGATTGATCTAGCAGCTGTGGGTCGGAGGGGTCAAAGGTCGAGAGCCTGGTGGGGCTAAAGAAGGGGTGCTATTCTTCCCAGTTCATCAGTGAAGTCTCAGCGGGGTGTGGCAGGAGGGACAAGGAGAGGGAGGGGCCACAGAATCAGGAGGACGAACTGCTCCGATTTGAAGATTTGATAGCAACTGTGAAGGCCAGGCCAGGCATTTCAGAGTTGCTTATGCAGAATGGGCTGAGAAAGTAGTGACAGACAGACAACTCTGACATAAATGGGGGACTCCGTCGGGGGAATGAAACAAACAGGGATTGGACTTGATCCATTTAAATAGTAAGTGCCAAGGGCATCTGAGTGACAGTGACCACAGGCTGAGGCTGAGCTGTGGGTTCTAAGTCACCACAGGGACCCTGGAGTGTCTTGGCCCAGCTCCCGGTGTGTGGTGGGTGACGGGTGAAGGGGGATTGGATCAGAGATGCCCACATTTAAGGTCTTGTACAAGAAACATGCTGCCAGGAAGACTACAACTCAGCTGAAGTGTCGAGAGGCAGGCAGAGGACAGGGGAGGTGCCCCTGAGAGCAGGGACTCCTGTGACAGCAGTAGAGAGAACAGTCTCCCAGCCCCAGTGTTCCTAGGTCTTTGGAACGAACGAAGCAGCTGGTGGGCTTCCGCTCCAACAAGGGCTAGAGGTGGGAGGTATGGCTAATGTCATGGCAAGGGGTGTACTTGAGGTCAACTGAACTCGTATTTGATCTAGATAAGAGGACAGAAGGATGTTTAATCAGTGCTTTCAGGATAACGACTGGAGAGGAAGAAAAAGAAGGAAGGAAGGGGGCGAATTAGGGGGGAGTAGCTTTGACACCCCTACAGACACACACACACACACACACACACACACACACACACACACACACACACACACCCCACCACACGCTGGAAAAGGGGAGAGAAATGGTTTCTGTTCTCAGAATCCCTCTGAGAATTCTCCCCAGACGCCATCTTCTTCTGAAACATAAGCTTCTCACACACGAGCGCGTGTGTACGCAGAGTCCCACAGAAGCACACGTGTCCCCACAGGGACTGGGCTGCTTGACTCGTACTCCGCTGGCTGTGGAATGACAGAAGTCACAGTGGGAAGGGAGTGGGAAGATGCTGGCCACGGAGGGGGCCCCGGCCTCTCTGTGGGTGCCCACCTTTGGTGGAGGAGCCGTGGGCCTGAGTGAGGGTGGAGGGGCGCTCAATCCTCCCTGCTGGCAGGCCTGGGCAGGCGCCGTCCCCAGATGTCAGCGCTAATGCCTTGATAAACAGGGAGCTTGCTGGAATGTGGCTGTTAATTGGGGCTAGAGCTGCAGCCTTTAGCTCCGGGAGCAATGGTTAATGACGGGCCCGCTGGGGGAAGCCGCAGACGGGTGCCACTGTTCGAGTTCTGTCCTCTCTGCTTCTTAAACAGCAATTTATCTGAAAAGTGAAAAACACTTTCCTGGGAATAATTATTTCTTGGAAGCTACAAGACTGCTCTCAGATTTAACAGTCTGCTCTCGGGTTGACTCACCCCCAACAGTTCATGGGCTCAGTTGCCTTTTGGGGGGACAGTTTTTCTTCTCCCTTCCCAAGTTTCTGTCTCTTTCCTGGGTCCCTGCTGCGCAGTCGCTGTGGGCATGTTTGGAAGGGTTTTGTGGCTAATTTAGGGCTGAGCTGAGGTTCGCTGAGGAAAGGTGGGCTGCAGAAGGAGGAGCAGGAAGGAGGAGGAGAACGTTCAGCCTTCCAGCCCCCTCCTGGAGGCCACCCTCTGTGCTGATGTAGGCAGAGACACAGGTCCTACTTGCAGGAAAGTGTTGGGCAAAGGAGCTAAGGTCTCCAGTCGACCCTCTGTGGGCTCTGTTTGTTCCTCAGAGGCTGTTTCCAGAAGAGCAGAAGGAGGAGGGGCAGGAACCCGAGAACCCCTTGGCTGCTCAGACGAAGGCAGGGTCGCTCCACCTGAGGGGATGCCCCAGAGTCAGAACTGGCCTTTCCCCCACAGTTGGGTCTGAACACAGCTGCCCAGGCTGTGATGGGATGGGGAGCCCATGTCAAAAGCTGACCCCACATCTGTCCTCCTGTGGTCAGCCCAGACCAGACCACCACACGCACTCCACCTGGAAACATGGCCGCGGGCAGCTTCCTCCTTGGATGTGGAGGGCAGTGACACGGGCGGCTAAACTCAAGGCGCTGGCCACAAGCCAGCCTTCCGGCTTGGCAATTACACACTGTCTGCCTCCGCCTCTCCCTGCCGCCCCATCACCTCCCTGTCAGGCGGCTTTAATGCCGCGCGCCTCTTCCTGTCAGCAAATGTTTGTGTGTGGCGTTGCTGGGTGACAGTTGTACAGGGCCTGTGTTTTCTTGGCCCTAGGCCCCTGGTGGAGACTTCCCTCTGAGGGCTTTGCAGGCCTGACATGTCAAGACTGCATGTGAGCTGAAGCACCGAGACACCCAAGCCTGGCTCCTGAAGAAAGGGTCACGCTGGCCACATCAGCCGGGGATGACTAGGAGGTGGAATCTGGCTTTTCTCATGCTCCCAGCTCCCCGGGGAGCTGTTCTGTTAGTCCCTTTCACAGACACATCTGGGGAGACTGGAATTCATTTTGCCAAATGCTGATTAAGACAGGAACCATGACTGCCCTCAAGTGAGGTCACATGTGGCTCCCTGCCTGTGGGAATCTGGACAGTAGGGTGGCTGGCCAGGCATCCTGCAAGCTCGGTGCGTTTAAGGAGTCACACCGAGGTCTAGAGGCGAACTTGAATTACAAGCCAGGCTCTGCCAAG
>RJWH01007033.1:0-13150 GCA_004363575.1 Solenodon paradoxus | reverse complement strand
AGACCACGATGGCGGTGTCAACATGGGGACAGACCATCTATGCAAATGGGGAATGTGCGCCAGCATTCTGGAAAGGAACCTGATCGGAGAAGATGACGACAGGTGGCAAGGATCACTGATAAGCTGGCGGAAAGAGCAGCAGGCCTGGAGCAAGGGAGGCGGCAAAAATAACGGATTTCAGATCACCCAGACCTGAGTCCGAGTTTTTCCTCTGTCTTCCCCCCAGCTGTGTGGCCTGGAGCAACTGCTTAATCCCTCTGAACACTTCCACCCAGTACACGCTGAATACGTCTCATAGGATTGTTATGACGTGGCATATGGTACGTATAGCCCTCAGGCTGCCTAGGGGGAGCGAGACACACATGCGAACCACCTAGTCATCCTGCCAGGGCAAATCAGTCAGCGCCAAAGGCCAGGCACGAGGGACAGGCGCCGGGGCTCAGGCAGCGGGCAGCGAGTGCTTAGGGCTGGGGGCAGCCAGTGAAGGTGTATTAGGATTCTCGTGGTTCCGAGCGGTGGAAACAGCATGAGTAACAAGGGCATGTTACAGCACAGGTCCCATGAGATCAGCAGTATGGAAGTCCAGTAAGTGTCCTGCCCGTGTGCATTCACCCTGGACACAAAAGTGACTGTGAACAACAGGGCTTTTCTTCTGGCTGCAGAACCCCCAACCTTCTCCGGGCCCTTATGCAGGGCCAGCCCGAAGTGCTGGGGAACTAATACCCCAGAACCAGCCCTGACCGACAGTGGTCAGGGAGTTGATGGATAAATACCACAGCACTGCACTCACAGGTGGGTACCTTAAAGGCATTTTTCACACTGTCTCTTAGAGATCCTCAAATGGATTGAGTTTGCAGTTCTCAAAAGGGGTAACTAGTTTGCTAGCACAGCTGTTATTTGCTTCTTTCTTATCTCTGTCTCCCACCCCCACTCCCCTCCATGTGCTTCCTGCCATCTTCATTAAAAAACTACTTACAATTGAATTCTTGTCTCAGGGGACCCAAAGCAAACAAAACGCCAGGGCTTCAGGTCGGGCTAGTTCTAGGTGCCTGAGCAACAGCATCAGAATCTGTTCACCATCTCTCAGCTCAGTTTTCTTTTCCTCTTACCTCCATCCCAGATGAGACGACACATTCCACGTGTATACAGAGAGACAGATAAAAATTCTATTTCAGCCCAGGGCTAGAGACCGGGCATCCTCTAGAACAAAAGCAGGAAAAGGAAGACACAGCCACGAGGGAGACAGGAATGAATGTGACCTAGGCAGAGGGCCAGAGTGGCCAGATCCCTTCCCCAACACCTGGCCTATGGAAACTGGGGCCACTGGAGGGCACCAGGGAGGGGGAGGGGCATTTGTGCTTGGGTGGAAATAGATATGAGAGGGTGACACACATCACAGCCGAGGGACGATTGTGAAGATGCAGGGGTGTGTGTGTAACTAGTGATGAAGCTGGCTCATGAGAGTGGAAATTGTCCTGGGAGCTGAGAGGGGAGACACGGAGGCAGCTGGGAAGGGAAATCCCAGATGTGGAGACTGAGGCAGAGGGATTAAAATCAGGGGCCCTGAAAAATGAGAACAAAAGGAACAGGTTAGGTGACCGCTTTGCCCGAGACTGCCTACATTTTAGCACCGAAAGCCCTGATCCTGGGTAAACCCTCTACCCCGGGCAAACTGCGCCAGTCTTTTGTCTTCGCTGAGCCGCTCTGGCACGGGTTCCAGAAGAAGGCAGATTCCCAGCAGAGGAGCAGGACAGACCCCGCCTCAAGGAGGTGGGGCAAACTAAAAGAGAAGACGACGCATCATCCAAAATATTTGCGGAGAAAGACCTGCATAACTTTCACAATGTGAAATAGCCATGTCTTTGACCTGGAAATGGAAATACTCCCTACTGTGCTACACTCCACAGTTTATAATAAAGAGCAAAAGGTCTTTCTAGGGTGTCACAGTTCATGTTTCCAAAGAGACACACTCTGAGACAAGCATTTGAGTGTAAATTATTTATTCAGGAGGTGGAGGAAATGTGGAGAGGCGAAGGTGGGAGGTGGAGGGGTGCGGGGGGGAGAGCAACAGGGCAGCTGTAAAAGGTGTGCTCCGAAGCTAGTTGCCGCTGCAGGGGAGCCCTAGGAAACGCCTCCAAGTGATTGTGCTGAGAAGCGTGGGAGCTGGCAGGGTTCCACACCAACTCCTGACATTCCTTGGTCGAAGGCTGCTCCCTGCACTGTGAATTCCTGAGCGCGTCCAGCCTGGCAGAGCGTGAGACAGAGCTCAAGTCCCAGGCCATGTACCTTGGCAGTCGGGAGGCAAGGAGAAGGGGGAAGGCTCCAGGGATCAAGGCTGGGCACCAACAGCATCTGCCAATTATGTGTGGTCACGAGTTTTCCCCGGATGCATTAAGTGGAAGGAAAAATGTGCAGACTGTCACACAAAATGTGATTGCATTTTTATTATTAAAAGGTGTGTGCGCTCTTGCGCATTTCGGGGCACACCTACTTATACACAAGTATAAAAGAGAAGAAAAAGAAAACACAGACACCAAACTGTGATAGGGAGCAGAGGGAGGGTCCTCTATTTCCACAGTCTGAATTTTTCCAAACAAGTGTTACTTTGTCGTTAAGAATAATTATTATTGTATTTAATAATTATGTGGGTTATATCTAATAATGATTACTCTCGTCATTATGATTCTAAAGGGGGTAAGGGCTCAAGAAACAGAATGTGTCATAGATGAGGGAACAGAGAGTGGGAGTTCCATAACCCAGCTTCAACCCTTTGGGTCAGATATTCATAACTGAGAAGGTTTCATCTATTAGAAAGATCAGACCTGTGGAAATCACGTCTTAGGAAACATTTCCCGGTGGATAATCAGGCACATTCATATTACTGTGCTGAAATCTATGAATAGTCGCACGAAGTGGGATAAATAATGACTATAAAAAGCCGCACATCAGTTCAAACCAGGTTTTGCTGCCAAATACGTGTGTGCCAAACTAACACTAAAACCCATGAATTTCCATGGCAGATAAGGAATCGGGGATCGGTATTAAGGAAAGTTTCTCAAACCAGAGGCAGTGGTGACCGGATCAAGAAGGTGGAATAATATAAAGTGTCACCGAGTACTTTAGCAGTGGGGCCCTGCCCTGGGCTCCACAAGGCAACCGAAAGGAGGCCGCCCAGACCCAGGAGAATTGGGGGTGGGGTGGGGCTGCTTCCTGATAAAGTCTCCATGATACCTTAGAGAAGCTCTTGGTGTCTCAGCCTAAACATGGACAGACAAATCCCCTGGGGAATCTTGTGACATGCAGGTTCAGACTCAGTGGGTCTGGGATGAGGTCCAAGAATTGCATTTCTAACCTGTTTCCTGAGGAGGCTGATGCAGCTAGTGCGGGGACCAGACTTGGAGTAGCAATGCCGTAAAATCAATTCGAATGAACCGAAGGACGTCTCTACATACCTTCCACAGATGCGTCGTGGCAGCCCCAAAGAACTGTCAAGTTCTCTTATAAATCCTCAGGCCCTTTGATGAGATGCCAGCAGGGAGAGCATGACCAGCAGCGATAGGCGGGGAACTGATCAGAAAGACCATATTCCTTTAAGAGAGATAGTGAGACCAGGGTCAAAGAGCAAATAGAGACTGCCTGAAAGGAGAGGGGAGGAGCGGAAACCTGGGAATGACTGCTTCGTGCTCTTTTATAAGCTGGGTGCCAGGGGGCCCCTGCCATTCAGATGAACGGATGCATTTAAGCCAGGCTGCAGCAGACAGGGTATTAGCTTGTCAAACGGTAGCTCTGGTCAACCTTCGCCAGAAAAGTTTCTATCTGGACACTCTCCCACCCGACCCCAGAGGCTGCAAACTGGCTTCCTAATTCTCCGGCCTGGTTGCAGCAGACAAGGAAAGGGAGGCATGTTACCCCAAACTCAGGCAGCAAGCACATACCAACAGCACGGGTCTCATTCCAAAGAATCTGGGCAGTCTGAAAAGAACATACGACCTGGATTTCGGCCAGAAGTCACTGTTACCTCTGCGAGCCGATGCTGATGAAGAAGATGCAGGAGGGAACCTTTTGGCTGGGGTAAGGGGGCTGGAAGTGTTCTATCATTTGATCTGGGTCAAGGTTACCTGAGTGCACACATACAAAAGAGTCACAAGTCTACTTCAGATTTTCTGTGCGGTTGTCATATCTCAATTAAACTTGCGGAAAATGAAAGTGAACCTCGAGGCTGGGAGGAAGTGGGTAAGCCAGTCCTGGACCCTCTCACTGGCCAACCCAAGAGGCTGTTGAGCCACAGGTAATAGCAAATTGTCTCGAGGGCTATAATCAGGGACCGTGTGCCTTTCACCTAAACAGCACTGACTAGATGACATGAATCTACACCAGGTGTGCTGATTAAGAGAATGAGACATATGCAAAAATGTCTTGTGATTTCACAGTCACATGCTTGTGGAAGACCTCATTTGGCAAAGATCGTAGCATCCATTCTGCTCCTCCTCTTTAGTCACAGAAAAAGTATTACAAGCGTTCATGTGCCCAGCTTTTTCTGAGCCTACCTAACAGGTCAGTGGGCTCGGTGCCCAGGAGTATGGCTGATTTCTGACCAATGAGATGTAAGCACAAGTGAGGGGGACTACTGGACAGTCTCCTATGAGACAGAGTTATGACCTTCTTCTTTCCTTTCATATGACTGCCTGAAGGTGTGAGGGCTGGCACTCTGGCAGCTTTATTAGACCACTCCGATCCCCCGAGGTTGGAAGAAGCCTTGGTCTCTGATGATTGATTTCATCAAGGCTCCTAGACTGTTTAACCTGAGAGAGAGGGCTTTCTATCTTGTCTAAACCAATTTCATTTTGAATTTATTTCTGCTTTCATAGACACCCAGAGACAGTCCCTCTGCCTGTATATAACAGTACCCAAATCTCTCACGGTGTAGTATGCATTGGTCCCATACTCTGGATTGTGGGGCAGAGCGGGAGGGCCTCAGGGAAGCCATCCACCAATGAAGGGAAGTGGGAAGGGTGCATCTCAACTCTCCCGGCCCCCACACAACCCTGTCCTTGCAATGTAACTCTACATTTCCTCCTACCAAGAGATAGCCTCCTTCCGTAGTCCTTAATCTGACTGAATCACATGATTGATTTTAGCCAATGAGATGGTAAGAAAAGTTGTCAAGCAGAGGTCTGAGAAGCACTCAAGCACTGGAACTTGCCCTCTCATTGCTCTAGGAACCCTCCCATGGCCATGTGAACAAGCCAGGACTGGCCTGACAGTGAGGACAGTCTGTGGGGAAAGAAGGCTTAGCGAGTCCCAGCCAACACCCCAGTGGGGACAGATGTGAACAGAGGTGTGAGCGAGTCCAGGAGAGATCTACAGAGCCCAGACCAGACCAGAAGCAGCAACTGGCTAAACCAAAGACTGGTGAGAAATAATGAATGATCCTTGTTGAGACCAAGTCTGACGACCATAAATCTGGGGGTAGCTTGTTAAACTGCAACAGCTGACTGATCCAGGGACTCAAGTCTTGATGGCAAGGTTCCCACCGCCTTCTTCTGGTGTGACGGCAGAGAAGGAACCAAACTGATGTGAAATTACAAGACACTCCAGCCCCTGTCACCCCCAAGCATCCTACTTTTACCCCTGACTCTTCCCATCTCTTGCTAGGCCCACCCCTCCTCCTGGAGCCCAGAGAGGAGTCCTGGCCAGCTCCTCATTTCTCTGCATTGGGCAGTGGGGGGGACTAGCAGGTGGCCACAGGAGGACATCTATCTAAGCCTCACTTTCCTCAGGCAAAAGGAAGGCTCAGCTCCGCAAGCAGGGAAAGCAGTGGAGGTGGAGGAAGGCGCAGCCCTTGGGGCTAGTTTATGCCTTTAAAACATGCAGACATACAGAGAGAATGAACGAACGAGGCTTTTCTATTATAAAATATGTGCTTAGCATATTTATGTAATAGTTTCCCCACGTGCACTGAATCAAGTTACTGCATTAGGGAAGAAGGCTGCTAGGCCGGCAGCCTGTGTGCAGGTGGTCTGCCCGCACAAAGGAACCGTGGTGGCAGCAGGGGGCAACCCTGGGGTGGAAACTGACCCACAGGCCATGCCTGACTTTGAACTTCACTTTCATGACCAGTCGGATGTTGGCCCCATGAAGCACACACATGGGGTGGGGGGGCTTCCTGTAAGGAGCCCCATGCAGGACATTGGGGGCCCTGCTGTTTACTGGAGGCCACCCACAGAAAGACGAGGCACTGGGAAAGCCGGAACCAGGAACCAAAGGAGCTGGCCTCCTGGGGTGGCAGGCTGGGGTGAGGTGACAGGAGATATGGGGTTCAGCTGACGGCAAATCTGACCTTGCTGTGGCATTGGTCTTACTCCCCACAAAAACCCCTCCATTTTCTTCCTCACTCTTCTCCCACTTTTTTCCATCCCACTCTTTCCATCTCTTTCCCCTTACTGTTTTTTTTAAATCTTAATTGGCCATAACATGGGAGTGAAATTCTTTTTATTATCTACTATATTTATGGAATACAGTTTTATGTTCCTTGCTCTTAATTTTTAAAGTGGATGAACGAAACACTTTATGGTTTTCTTTCAAAAAATTTTATATCGCAGTGGTCGTCATTAAGGCTGTTCACAAATATTCCAGTTCTCCCTGCGGGCGCATGGCTGGATCACAAGGTCCCGCCTGGGTGGGCCACGTGACTTGTTTTGGTCAATGAAACATGGGCGCTCCTGGGTGGGGACAGAGCCTCAGTGAACTTGGGGCTTCCTTGTTCTCCCGTTGCTATGGCGATGAGGAAGCTTATGTGGAGGAGAGGACTTTCTCAACCTGGTGTCTAAGTCTGGTGACTGCAGAGAAAATATCCTCCCGGTTGGCCCACACAGGGCTCCGAGCTTGAGGAAGGAATGAACATTTTTCATATGAAGCCACTGGTTGGTTACCACGGCATATACCCATGGTGAAGGTCTTCCCCATGGTGAGGGATGCAATCATCTTGCTACGTATCTTCCACTCTGAGTATCTTTTCCACTAAGAAATCATGTACTGCGATGCCAAGATCATGATTTATGCCGATGGACTTTTAGTCATTGGAGGGAGTCAGGATCCATTTGAGAAAATGTATACACGAAGTCTCATTGGCATCATCAATAGATTCCTGGAAACTGCGACTTTGAGGCAAAAGTAGTGTCTAATAAAACCAATTCCAGCATAGTCGGAGTCGGAGCAGCAAGAGTTAAGTTCCTGCAGCATATTTCTGGTCACAAAGAGCACCGATGTTTTAAATAAAGACCCCAAACACTTCAAATATTCAACAATCGTTTGTATTTATTCATTCATTCATTTTCCTAAGTGCTCACTCCAGGGCGGGACCACAGGGTGTCCAGAGCTCATCTCGGCAGCTCAGGGCCCGGGGGAGTGGGGGGGTCCCACACTGGACAGAATGCATCTCAGTGCATCCCACAGAGTCACACTCACACTGGGACAACTGACACACACCAGTGAACATAAGGCACACATCTTTGGGATGTGGGGGTGGGGGAAAGCCATAGTACCCCCAAGAAAAGGCCCACAGACCTGGGGAGAACATGCAGACTCCAGAGACAGGGGTCTTGACCTGGAATCTTTTTTTAATTTTCTCATCAACATTGTGGCAGAATGACATTGAATGAAACAAAGTTACTCAGGGACCTGTTGGGCACAACATCTTCTGCACAGTTGCAGGTGTTCTCTGGCTTCGGGGTACAGGCGCCTCTCATCCTGGAACAGATGCTTTGCCATCATGGCTTCTGCTGGGTATGCTGGGCCGAGGTGCCAGGTTGAGTGAAGGCTCCTTTCCTCCTGGTCCTCCCCTCTGCCTGCAGTTCTGAAGCCATTGCAGGTGCGGGACCCTAATCATTCTGACAGTGTCTGGATGACAGTGAGTCACACGTCATCTCAGTCACTGAGCCCTGGCATTGGAATATGGATTATTTGGTGTGCAGGGAAGCCTGGTCGCGGGAAGGAACATCTACAGGATGTCCTTGGCAGCAGACAGGGATCTGGGTACCTCTTGGCCCACAGTGCAGAACCCCTCCTGTCAGAGTAGAAATGAAAATAAAGAGTGTCAGGGGGTGGAGGTGGGAGCAGAAAGCTGTGACAAAGCATTTGTCCATGACCCCTAGGGCTCGTTCTCATGGATTTCTCTGTACAGAGAGCACTTCTTTGAAGTGCGGCACAATGCACCCTCCATCTGGAGGGATGTTTTTTTCACTAGGACACACGTGGCACCTTTTCGCCTTCCTGAATGTCAGTTTCATCATTCGTATAACCTAAATTACTGACAGAAAAAAATTCACTTGCGAGCTGGTTGTCAGAACTGGCAGCAAATGTCTCCCATGAAAATGGTGCTGAAAATAGTGGCCAGTCTCCTTCGACAAATCACCAAAGCCTGTTGGACACACCTGAACACCAGGCTCTAGTGGAAGCCAAATGCAGGAGTCTGTGCGATGGGATGGGAGAGAGGAAGTCTGTCCTTGAACCAGTCTCGTATCCCTTCTCCATCGTCATCTCCTTCACGTCCTTCCATCCAGGCCCTCAGTCCCTGTAAGCCTTGTCCCACCCCAAGGCACACAGCTGCTAAAATCACCCCTCTGTCTCACTCCAAATCTCGCCATCTCCGCACAGCGGAATCCAAAACAGTGTTCAAAGGAAAGCACTTTTATTGGACTGATTCTCTCAACACGTGAAAGGCTGGAAACCCCGTCATTCTCTCAGATGTGTTCCTATTTTTTTTAAAGCTACTTCTCAGAAATCCAGTTGAAGCCTAAAATGATAACGCATGTAGCAGAGTCAAAGAAAAGTTGTCAAGAGCAGCGAGAGGATTGTTTGCTGGGAGTTGCCTCCTGGGATCAACAACAGAAAACACAGCTCTTCGTTCCTATAGCTTCTGCCTCTCTCTCCACAGGCCTGGTCTCTAAAGCAAAATTACTTTTCAAACTAACTTCTAAGGTCACTATATGGAGCTCTATGTGTATGTGTGTTCATATGTGTGTGTCCATGTCCAGTGTGCATGTGTGTATATGTGTATGTCTGCATTGTGTCTATGTCCAGTGTGCATGTGTCCACGAGTGTGCACACACGTGTATGCATGCATGTGTCCATGTGCACTGTACTGTGCAGGTGTGTGCATGTATGTACTGTACGTGCCTGTGTATATGTGTGTTGTGTTGTGCCTGTGTACTGTGCATGTGTATCCATGCACGTGTATTGCATTTATTTGTATGTGTGCATATTGTGTATGTGTGTAATGTACACGTGTGTTTATGTGAACATTGTACATACATGTGTGTTTGTGTATATGTGTTGTATGCATGTGTGCGTTGTTTGTGTATGTATACATGTGTGTCGTGTGCATGTGGTTGTGCGTACATGTTGTATGTGTGTATGATATACGTGTGTGTTTGTGTGTGCGTGTGTGTTTGTGTGTGCATGTGTGCATTTGTGTGTGTGTGTATGTGTGTGTGTAGTTGAGAAGGCATCGCAGGAAAAAACATCTGCTGTCCGCAGCCATAGGTCACTGGTGAGTCCAAAGTCCCTGAAACCAGAGGCTCACCCAGATCAGGGGCTAAGACACCTGCTTCACCCGACCTCACACAGTATCTCCCATAACAAGTGCGTGGAGTTGTCTGCAAAACTACCTGGCATCTTGGGACAGGGAAGCCCTTCTTTGAGGGGGTGGGCAGTAGACGGGTGGGAAAGATAGATTGTTTTTATCCCTCAAACACTCGCAGAATATAAAATTAGTCACATCCCCATGAGACTGGGAAGAGAAATCGAATTCATATGGTGGCTAATTTTGCCTAAAAGCCCAGTTCTCTGTGCCACGGGCCTGTGTCCAGGGGTCTGCCGGCTGACTCGAGTTTGTTCCCTTCCCTGGGGGCAGGGCTGCCCCTCCCAAAAGAGGTTGGGGACCAGAGAGGATGCGCTCATCGCTTCTTTCATCCCTTGCTTTGTCTGCAAGATGGGGAAAAGGCTAGTTGGTATATTTGGAGGGAGCAAATAATTCGTTCTCTTGAAATCTCATTTTAGATTTTAATTCTTCGTCGTGGAGCCAAACGAGAGGAGCAGAAACGTGTCTGTGCGGCGGGAGGGATTCAGTGCCGGCGCGCTAAAAAAGGCCCTGCTTCGGAGGCATTTTTCCATGTATGAATCAAATTATTCCAGCTGGGTTTTACCAACACGTAGGCAATCAAAACCCACTTTAACTTGCTATTTTATTCTTTATTTACTAGTTCTATAAATACCACGAGGGGTGTGATTTTGTGTTGGGCTGGGGCGGGGGCAGCAAGAGACACAGCTGTTGGCGGGCCTGGGTCACGTGTCCATCTGGGGTCTGTGGGGAGACTGGCCTGCTGCCATCGTCCTGGTCGGGATGGGGTGGTGCATCGCCTGTCTGCTCCAGTCTTGGATTCAAGTCTCTTGAGAGTCGGAGTTGTTCAGAACACCTCTGCGGCACTCCTTTTCTTCCCGAGAGGACAAGGACGACCTGATTTCTCAGATCGGGCCCCATGGCTGCCAAGGAAATAATCGAATACTGTTGCGATCCAGGGAAGGAGAGGGCAGGGATGGGAGCAGACAATTCCAGCCCGGCTGGCGTGTGTGGCCGTGTCTGCAGGAGCAGGAGAGGGAACTTAAGATGAGGGGTTGACTCTGGTGGCCTCCAGCTCTGATAGCTGATGATTTGATGAATTATACCTGTGCTCCGGGCCCCGCCGATAAACCGGGATTAAGGGGTGAAGTGCCAGAGAAGCAGATTCTGACTCAGCATCAGGACGAACTTGATAAAGATTAGAGTTGTCTAAAATGAATCCTGCTGCCTTGGGCCTTGAAGGCCCTGTCTCTGCATTTTTTTCAAGCATAGAATGACCCTGAGGACTGGCCACAAAGAGAAGATTCGCAGCCCCCAAGGAAGGTTAGATATGGTGGCAAACAATGTCCTCTCGACTCAAGAATGCCACCACCTCTGCCTTGGGGACACTACCCTTCCAAAGGAGGGATGCGTTCCTCGGGCTGCCTGTCGCCTCTCCTTCTGTCCAAGGGGACCAGAGACTCTCCTGTTAGAGTCAGCACGGGGGCAGGGGGATGACATCTTTGTCATTAGAGACAATACAAGAGTCTCAGGACAAAGAACTCCCTGGCTGTTCTCCGACCAGAGGGGCTGGGGTGGGTGGGTGGAATGGATGGGAAGCGTGCATTGTACGTGGTGGACAGAAACTAGACTTTTGGGGAGGATCATGATGCCATGCAGACAGATGTCCGATTCTAATGCTGTCCACCTGCACCTTACATAAAGTTCGGCACCAATGTTACCTCCATAGAAACAAAGTGAACATAGACAAAACAGTAAGTCAATCTGGGAAAAGGCTATATAGGTGTTGTATTCTCCTCTTTGTAGCTTCTCCTTAATTTGAAATTATTTCCAAATAAAGTATTTCAAAGAAGAAGAAAAAAGGAAGGAGGAAGGAAGGGAGGAAGGGAGGGAGGGAGGGAGGGAGGGAGGGAGGGAGAGTGCTCCACAGAGGGAGATGTGGAAGGACAGCACACGTATGTATGAACACAACACGGGTGCCCTGGGCCCCTGGGGAGCTGCCTCGGAACAATCAAAGTCTCCTCCTGCCAGTGATCTGCTGCTCTCCTTCCAGAGATTCAGTCTCGGGTCTGCAGGACGTCTGCGGGAGCCCTTGCTGTTGGCAGTTCTCACCATGTCAGGACAGCTTGCCGAAGTCAACGACAGCCTTCAGTGAGACCCAGGCCTCCGGAGCTGTGGGTCAGGTCACAGTGCGCCCCACCAGCAATAAGCAGAGAGCGCCCGCCACCTCCCCACCCGCCATCCCAGGTGAGCTGGGCCCGCTCTGCACCCAGCCTTCTTCTGAGACCCTGGGACATCCCACGGTCCTGTTGGCCCCAGAGGGCGGAGCTCCTGTCTGCCCTTCTGGAGCTATCAGTGGCATGTGCCCACCTGAGACATGGAGGCAGACCTCAGTGTGGCCTGAGGAGACTAGAGCCCAGCTGTCCTGAGCAGTCTCCTAATGAATGAGTCAGGAATCCAACGTGGCACCTGTCCTGGGCTGAACAAGACCTCATATCCACCTAGAACTTGCAAATCTGAACTTGTTGGAAACTGGGTCTCTGCAGATGCAATCAAGCGGCGATGAGGTCGCACTGGACTAGGATGGACCCTAAGTCACATGACTGGTGCCTTCTAAGGAGGGAGACTCCGAGCACACAGCGGAGGGCAGAGACAGCCTTCTGAGGGAGTGGGGCCTGCCCAACACCTGCATGTTGGACTTCCAGCCTCTAGAACTGTGAGAGTCCATCTGCTACTTCAAACCATCTCATCTGCTGTACTCGGTTACAGCAGAGCTGGGACACGAACACAGCGAGCCTGGCTGCCCGGCTCCAGTGAGCTCCGGCCCGACAACTGGCCTCTGCCTGTTCGTCCCCACTACCCCGTCCTGTCGGCTCCTGGCTGATCTAGATTTAGTGCAGGAAACATGATGACCAGGGAGCAGCCAGCAGCGCCCATGGGCGCAGAGCCAGGGGACGGGAGCGACCCAAGTCAGAAGGAAAAAGCCAGCTCCCGCTTCAAGTTCTCAAGAGACCGCCATCTGGATCTCCATACCTACCCCACCTCTGGCCCTTCGAAACACCCCGCCATCTGCAACATGTCTGTCTGTCTGGATAGTATCTCTCTTGGGGCAGGTTGACGATCCCACATCGAAGGGCACTGTCCCCGGTAACGATTTGGAGGAGCAGGTGCAAATCGGGCCCACAGGCTCTACGTCGGGCCTCTACAACGCTGTCCAAAAAAAATCCTAGCTTGAAAATGGAACTATTTTAGTTTAAATTCTCCTCCCCATTTCTTCTGCAAAAGTAGAACATCTGGCCTCGGCAGCTAAAGCAGAGACTCCGGCAGCCCCTTGTAGATCTGGGCTTGTCTTTCCAGCTTTCTACTACCCCCGGCACCCCCGTACTCTCTGACATTAGGTCAGGTATCACTTGCCATAGATCATTTCTTTTCATTTTGCAGGTCCGATATGGTGATATTAAGAGGAGAGTGAAATATTTCTCTGACCATGTCTCTATCAAAAGTGCAGAAAAGAAAGGGCTGTGTCTTTAA
>RJWH01007032.1:0-45541 GCA_004363575.1 Solenodon paradoxus | reverse complement strand
GGGGGTGGGCTCGGGTGTCTGCGGACATGGGTAGGAGGACACACACGCCAGCCCACAGTGGGTGCTTGGGCAGGAGTGGAAGTGACTCCGGACGGGGTCAGAGGGAAGGTGCTGGGGGACTGAGAGGCCATGGCTGAGGGAGCAGGGGCCCGGGTCTCATCGTGTTGTGAGGCCAAGGCGTGGCGGGGCCCAAGGGCTGCGCCGGGCTTTCCGTCTGCCCATGAGAGCGCCTCCGCCACCACACACATGTGCTGAGTGGTGGTGACATGACACCAGCTTCTACCCAGGAGCCCCTGTACAGTTGGCTGACTCCAAGTGCACAGCCCCTGGCCCAGTGCTTCAGGCCGCAGAGCAGGAAGCTGGTGGCTGGGAGTGATGTGGACCAGAACGCTCTACCGGGGGGTGCGTAAGAGTGCTCCTTGGGGACCCCACCCGGGAGAGTGCACAGCAGACCCTGGCTCAGGACAGCGCAGCCACCCAGCCCGGGCACTCTTCCTCTCTGGACCAGCCCTCGGGCCCAGCCCTACTCCAGCCACAGATCAGCAGGCCCTCGTTGGCCTGTGGAGGAACTTACAAAGTGACACAAATGTCAGTCACCAGCAATGTTCCCGTAGCCTGGATGTGGCCCAGCCTCCTCATTCTCACGGCATTTCTGCCACAACAATTTCAACAGTCGTTTGCCACTTGGTGTGACGGAGATGATAAATCAGCATCCAATATATTATGGCTCAATCTTGCAATAATTCAATAAATTATTCAGCACAGCGGTTAGTAAACACAGAACAATTTACAAATGGCCCAATCACAAGGTATTATGATTAGGCTAAACATCTGCAGGGATGTCTACCCTACAGACTCCACATGGGTGCTGGTGTTGATCAGGGCTTCTTTGTGACACTGGCCGGGTTGAGCAGTGGGTTTCAAAAATCCCTCCCGTGATTCCAATGCAAAGTCAAGGTTGGGAACCTCCACTGTGTGTCTGCAAGGAGCCCTGCTGTGCGGGGCGTGAATTCTGTCAGATGTGGGAAGAGTGTGGGGGAGGGCCTGTCTCAATCATCTGTGCTCACCTGGACCTTCCAACCCCTGGAAAGCTTTAGCTACAACTTGGCTGGACCACATGCTCAGAAGGTCTGGTTCTCTTGGTCTAGTTGCTCCCGGGCACTGGGATTTTAAAGCACCAGGTTATGGAACGTGGAGGCACTGCTTTCAACAGCGGTTCTTGGGTCCTGCACCTAATCCAGATCACCTGGCCCTTTACCCAGGGCTGGGAGCCCAAGCCCTGAAGCTCCGGTTTAAATGCATCTGGGGAAATGCTGGGTAATAATTGTTTTCGAAGCTCCCCACAGGGTGCTGCAGGCACCCAGAAAGGGAAGCCAGTGATGCAAACATTTTAGCATGGAAACAGTGATGTGAAAGACGAAGGAAATGTGACGTTATCGCTCAGAGATGCTGTGGGCATCAGAACACTATTTGGGGGGAACGACAACAGACGCTTTCAAAGCCTCTTCCACATTGTCACATTTGTCCCAATTGTGGCAGCAGAATGAAGCCAGGGTTGACACCTCAGGCATTGGACCTTTCATGCTGTCTCCCTGGCACGCAGACAGGCAGAGTGTCCTGGATGCCCGCTTCTTATCCATGTCCCTGGGAACACCCAGCTCACCTGTGCCCCATCACACTAGGAGCTTGCAAGGGGATGTCATGTGTAGGGTGAGTTCTCTCCGCCCCTTTGCTCCAGTTCATTTCCCAGCCCTGGAGAGGGTGAGTGGCTCCTGGGTACACCCCAGTTTGGCTGTCAGGCGAGAGCGGACACACATGCAAGCAAGTGGGAAGAGCAGAGAAGCTGTGTCTACTTCCTAGAGCCCCCAGGGGACAGTGGGCCCCACCAGCTCTGCCTCGGTGGTCACGGGTGGCCGTGTCCAGGAGGGGAGAGCATGGGACAGGGCAGTTCTAGCCGGGAGCTGGGAGGCCAGTTCTGGCTCATGCCAGTTTTATCTTTTCTATGGCTAATGATGGTGTCCAGTCACTACTCATCTGTAGCATCAAATAGGGCGTGCATACATCAAGCATGACATGTCAGTATCTTTGAAGTTTTAAACTGTGTCACCATTCACATAAAGCCAACACACCACATGATTTTGTAATCTTGTCTGTTTCTGTTACCCCTGGACAATGCCCAGAAAAATCTGCAAATACCCCTTTTCACGACATGTAATAATCACGACAGCCTCTTTTCTTTTTTCTAAGGTCATATCAAAACCATCGTTTCCTCAAAGTGAAACTTCAAAATACATGAGACACCAAGCTTCAAAGGACCCTCTCATCAAAAGGTGTGAGGACGCTCAGGGGTGTGGATGTGCACTTCCAGGCCTGTCTGTGTAGGAGGCAGAGGTGTGCAAGGCCACGTCCAGCCTGCCTTGAGCCAAAAGCCATGGCCAGGCTGTGTTCTGAAACGCAGACACTTTACAGGTTCTCAGTAGCTGGGGGTAGCTTTCTCAGGAGCCCATCAAAGGTTTGGGGAAACTGGATATAAATCACTTTTAAGGCAGCTGAAAGTCAGAAAGCTTGGGCTGAAACAAGATGAAATCATGGGGGTTCCTGTCTGCTGCATCTGTCTGTCACATCTGGGCGTTGATGGGGTTATGGGGGGCCGGGGGACTTCTGCTTCCTCCAGCCACACATGAGGCTGCTCTCCTCCGTGGGGGCTCAGGTTTCACACACAGCCAGCAGCACCGTCACTGCCCCACACTTTCTACCCAGATGCCCGGGACAGTCTGTCACCATGGCAGAGGGTGGTGGAGAAAAGTTTGCAATGAAGACCTCAAGCCTCTTCAGAGACAGAACCAGAATAAGCTCTGAGCACTATTTTCAATCACAATGTGCCTTTGGATGCTGTGGGAAGGTCATCGCCTGGGAATACTATGCACTTAATCAGATAGGTCTCTGGAGAGTATGCTTTTAATTCAATCAATGGGTTCCATTTAATGGAGCTGATTAGGGGTAATAAATGATGGAAATGTATTATCCTGGGGAGGCTTTCATTCTAAGAGGCAATTTAATGTCATGGAAATACTAGCTCGTTCTCTCTTTCTGTCCTGCTCAGTCTGTATCCGAATTTGGCCACACCTCTGCTGTCAATTACACACACATGCACGCACACACACGCACACGTGCGCGCACACACAGGCTTCATAGTCGCTGCTCAGTAAGAACAGAATGAGGAAGAGACTACAGGTTTTAGAGCTATATCTGCTGGCTAGATGGCAACTACTACTAATGACCTATTATGAATACATGAATGTATGAACGAATGAGACAGAAACAAAGCAGTCTCTTTCTACAAGTCACTGGGTGATAAGTGGGAATGCCACTGCTGGCCCTGAGAATCAGTCACAGATCTGCAGGATCTGACAGCTGTGGCGGTTGACCTGCCAAGGTCCCAATGTATCCTGCCAACACTGAGTTTCCATAGAAAAAACTCCAACTGTACACATACATTTTCCAGGCACGGATGACAGGGTCTCTGTGTAAATTGAGATACTGGGGAATGAGCAGTAGGTGTCCCACAGACAGAGCTCACAGATGCTGCTGCTATGTCCAGTCTGTTCTCACAAGCACTCCTGTGGCCATGCCGAGCTGACCTGGGCTGCTCTGCACACCTCGCCCTCCTATCTTCCTCCAGCAGCGTGACTGGCTCCCTGAAGAGAGGGAAGGTGCTGTGTCTTGTCAATTCTAAGAGGAAGTCTTTATCCTTTTAGATTTTATCATCTTTGAAGTTGATGTGGTGTTCTTTCTCTGTATGAGCGTGGCTTTGTGCTGACGCTGTGAGCAGACACGGCCCTCCACAGGCAAGTCAGCAATCCACTTCCAGAGACAGTTGATGGAAAGACATGTGTTCCTGGCTGTGGTTTGAAAACCTCACTCCGACATCTGCTAATATCTAGAAAGCATCACAAGCTAGCATGCCACAAGAAACAGCGGTAATGGTTTGGAAGGAAATTCTGAAGGTAAGAGCTGAGCATGCTCTCAGAAATGCCTGTTCCTGGAAGGTCAGAGGGTGATACTCTGATACACGTGTTCAGTGACCATCAGAGCTGATGTGATAAAAAAGTTCAGACTCGGTATGAGAGGGTGAGAGATGCCGGAACAAATTCATTTGGCTTTGATGATACTTTATGTTTATGCAATATTGTTATATAGTAAAAACCTGAGTCTAAGTAATGTAAAAGAAATCTTTCATGTATTCTACAAAATTATCAAGAGGAAACAGCATGCCATAATTTAAATGACATGCTTTTTCCTTATTGGTAATCAAAATAATAATATAGTTTATAATCTATGGCACTTTAGTTCCCATAGAATGTGGTAATGACAACGTCCATTTGCATGAAAATGCCATTAATATGGTACAATTTTAAAAACACAAGACACATAGGTAATAACTGCTCATTATCTTCAGGATTCATTTAGCAGGCAAACATAATCTGAAGATGAAGACTTTTCATAGAAGATAGTTTTTCATGATTAAAGTCTCCACTTTCCTGGTATTGATCATTTAGTATTTTAAGATCATTATAGTTTCCTGTGAAGTTATAAGAAATAATAAAGATCTTCTTGACCTAGTTCTCCTAATGGTACCACCTATGGTTCCAATGGTCCACAGCTACAGCACGACCAGAATGCTGGCACCAGTCCAAACACAAGTGAGCTCAATTCCCTGTTTTACTGGTAGTGTGCGTGTGTGCATGTGTGTGCGTGGGGGTGTGTGCAGTGTTCTACAGTCTTGTCGCACAAGTTGGTAACCAACAATAAAATGCACAGTCTTTCATCACCATGAAGCTCCCTCACTGCCGGTACAGCACCCTCCTGCTCTCACCCACCCGCCCCACCCCTCGTCCCTGGAAACCACCATTCTGGCTTCATGGCTAAAATATCATTTCAAAACTGATACATGGAATCATACAGCGTGTGACCTTCTAAGGCTGATGTTTCTTTACGCCGAGTATACATTTCAGGAGATTCTTCTAAGTTCACTTATCATAGTTCATTCTTCTTGTTAAGGTAAGCATTTTTAAGAAAGAAAATGGATATTGAATCATTTGTCAATTGCTGAGGAGGTACTTAGGTGAGGGTATAAAAAGGTCATTTGTAAGTTCTTCCTAAGGGATAGAGAGACCCTTTAAGGAGTGTGGCAGCTTTGAGACAGCCACCCACACTGTCGCTCCTGGGGGACAGGAGGGCGGGAATGCACCTCACGCTCCAGGCATCCGGGGCGCACTGACATGACCCACCAGCACCAGTGCTGACCACCTCCCAGCACAGGCATTTACTATTTAAGTCAAGCAGATGTTCAGAGCTGCCGTCAGTAGCAATTGTCCCCTGCGTCCTCCAGCTATGCGTTTTCTAGACATGACGAAGCTTTACAGAAACCTCTTAGCAGAGCCGGGCTCTAACTGCTCAGAGAAGGACATCTGATTCCTCCTTTAGGAATTCACCCTGGAATCATGGCTTTCATTATGTTGGTGTGTCCTTTCTGTACTTTACAATCTACTACACACACACTTCAATGGCCCCACTGGCTTCTCTGAGGTAGATACTACAAAAGTCCATTTTGCACATGAGGAGACACAGACCCAGGACTCGCAGAGTGTCCCCAGGACGTTCACTCTCCATGCAAAGCCAGGACCTGATTCTGGGCGGCTTGACCCCAACTGTGCTCCCCTTTGAAGTTGGAGATGCGTATTAATACAAAGACACCTGCAGGACAGCGTGCAGGCCATGCGATATCGGCACGTCTCACCAAATGGTGTGTCTTGCAGTGAGTACCTGGGTTGTATGACAGCCTCGTCACCACATCCCAGAGTGTCCTCTGCAGTCTCAGTCCTCTGCCCCATAAACTCCTAACCAATGCCAAAGGTGTGATAAACCAGCTCTGCCTAACGGGGGGCTGTGTGTAAATGGAACTTCACTGGGATCCCCGACATGTGGCTTCTTCATTCAACATGAGCTCATCAGAGTGCATGCACAGTGCAGGCCATTCATTCTCAGAGAGCTGCAGTCCCCCCGAGTGAATCCATTCTTCTCTTCGTGAGTCACCGTGTGGGACTCTATGCTGTGAACATTCGAGCACAACTCTTTCAGTAACATGCACGGACGCACTATCTGGAGTGCATTGTTGGGTCAGAATCCACTCACTCAAACACTGCTGTGTTCTTGGAAAACCCGTCGGTGACAGCACAAGCATTGTGAATGGTAACACCAATTCACTGCAATCGAAACTTCCATTCTGCCTCCAGGAAAAAAAAAAAGGAGGAACTGAAATGCTGAACTCTCTGCAGTCACTCTAAATACCAAACTCTCCCACATCTATCTGGTAATCAAACATCAACTCAGAAACCAGTTTACAAGACTCTTTCTTTAAAATTTACCACCTTTCAAGCCATAGCCATTTTAATCAAGATTGGAACATCTGATCACAGGTTTCTGAGCAGTTACATTCCTTCCAGTCCATTAAGTTGACAAGGGGCCTTCAATTACCAAGTATTCCTATAATCACCACTGGAAAAGAGTCTCTAGGCAACACCTACTTAGAAAGACTTGCTCCAGAAAAACACTAATGGTTTCACTCGCTGTCAATCATGTTGACAGGCGGTGCCGGCCCGAGACCCCGTCAGCAAGGGTGGCCTACAGGTGAGGGGGCAAGTGTGTTCCACCCACACAGGCGATCCTGACCATCTGATCACGGACAACATAAAGCCCTGAGTCTCAAGAGTGAAGGAAAATATGATTCAATCGAATTGAAGAGGGAGACCCAAATTATTAACACTAAGAAATGCTAGGAACTGGGATCATTACTTTGTGACCCTGCACATGTCATAGTGGATACATCGCTAACTTGAAGTCCCTCTTCACATCATGGCACCTTGAGTTTACAATCTTGCATGGAACTTAGAAAAAGGATCTCTTTCCATGAACAGGTATTTTTGAAAGAGTCAAAGTCTAAGAATTGGATGAACAAATACACAGACCAGATCCCACTCCGGGAGTCCACGCAGAGAAGCAAATGTCCTAGTTTTCCTTTACGGCTCCGGGGCTGCTGTAGCCTGTCTCCCTTTTTAGACTTTCGGCAGCACTGGTGTTAAGTCTTGACTTTCTTGGCCGCGGTTCCTGCTGGTCTGTCTGTGGGAGCGGAGAGCAGTACCCTTTCTCTTTATTGCAGGTCTTGGTGACCTGCCTCATGGGAAGCCTAAGAAGCAGCCAGGTGGAGTGTGGCCAGCTTCTCGGACTGGTTGTCAGAAGCACCGCAAAACCAGACGCCCGAGGAGCTGTCAAGTCAGAGGCTGTGCATCCAACTCACCTGTGTCAACCTGAGTTCTCAGGTCAGGACACCTGCTCCACACCCCACATCTCTCCCTGTGGCACCAAGTTCCAAATTCAAACTTGCTGATGCAGCTGATGGAGAAACCTAACTCACACCCAGAACCCCACATGGGAAGGCGTCTGGGAAATGTACTTCTTGCTTCTCACATGGCAGTAGAACAGACTACGCCCAGCAGCCCATACCGTGAAAGGGTGTAGTATTTAGAAATATATCAACACATTTGCGCCGTGGTGGCTTAGCAGATAAGGCTGCCAAGTGTAGTCCACACACAGCTCAAGGACTGAAGTTCAAGGCCAGGGGCTGGGGTGGGGGAGGGGCTATAATCCAGATGAGCAACTAAGTAAAGAATGAGTGCATGCTTCTCCCTTCTCTCTCTGCCTGCTTGTGTGCCTGCTTAGTTTCATTCCGACGTACATTTTGAAAGAAAAAAAAGAGAACTATATCAACACGAACACGGAAGCGACCATTTTATTACTTCATATATCTACATATCTACTTTTACATATCTACTCCACATGTCTACTTTTAAATAGGATGCTAGCCTTTAAAATGGAAGTAAAACACATGTATCTAAAATGGAAGGGGATGCAGGAAACGACCTTGGCTGGTGCAAGGTTTCTGCTAAGCAGAGCAGAGGACCCCAGCCTCCGCTGGGTGTCCGAATTACAAGGACAAAGTGAACATTCCAGGAGGCTGAGCTCCAACACCAGAGGTTGAACCCCCTCCATCTGGGTGCCCCAGAGAATCCCTGGAAAACTCCAGCAGACTGCCAGAGTGCAGGACGCGGGGACTCAGGTTTAGGAGGCTCTGCCCAGCCCCACACTCGCTATCTTCCGAAAGCCATTGAATTCCATGGGTGTAGAAGACTCAGGTGTTAAGGACCGAGTTACAAAGAGAGAAGACAAGAGGACATGAATGTGGATGGGGGACATTTTGATTAGCTAAAGCTTATCCATAAAAATAATAAAAACATAGTATTCAGCTGCAAGGTTACTAAAAATCGAAAGAACTTATTGAAATCTTAGGAGTGAATTCAAAGAAACTAAAGAAAATAAACCAAATTAGACAAAAGAAAACTGGCATCACAAAAGGACTGGCTCTGCGAAGGTGTCTGGGGTAAATCAGCAAGGAGCTAACATTTGGTGAGAGCCTCTTCCCACGAGCTGCTACAAGACTTCTAGAAGCAGGTAGAAAGCCAATGCTCCGATAACTATTGATTGGGGAGATGAAACAAGAGAGTGTGCGTCCAAGTTCCCATCCCGAGTCTTCCCCAAGGACAGACCCTGCGGCTCACCTGGGTCCCTGGACCAGCACCAGAACCAGAACCTGCCTGTGACGCCGTCTCCAGGAGATGTGGCACTCTTGGAAAGGGAAAAAGTTTTCCTACAGTTCCTCCCATTTTAGATACGTGTGCTTTACTTTCATTTTAAACTGTCTGAGAAGGTAATAAAGCATCTTGGCTGGCTGTGAGCCATCGTGCTTCTCACGACAGAAGGCGTGGATGGACCCAGGCATCTAAAGTGGCTCTATTCATCTCAAATTGCCTACAATATGCAAACATCCTCAGATGCCACAGCTTGCCTTTCCCTGAATCCTAATGAGCATTTTAAATTGTGAAAGTGCTTCATAAATGCAGTGGATTATAGAATGACAAGGACATTGGGGAAAGAGTTTTGCATCTTGACTTGAAAAGAAACAGGTTGTTTATTTATTTGCCCAACAACTGGCTCAGTAATTGTTCTCTGACTGTCTGGCTGACTTTTAAGACGGCAAGACTGAAATTTCCCTCTCCCTTTAAATATGCAGCAAGAATTAGTCCAGAACACAAATCAAATACCCTACGCATTGACGAGAGAGGAAGGAGACGAGATTAACTGCTAAAATTGTCTCTCCGTCTTATCTTTGGGTTTAATAATTTAGAGTTTGAATTGTTTGCTCAGAAAGCAAACAATATCTTCTGTTGCATATTTTATGACTGTCTATTGCAGAGAGCAGCAGGCCAGCAGCCAAAGCAGTGGTGAATACTTAAGGGGCTCCCCAGAGAGAAGGCAGGGAAGAGGGCGGAGATCAAGCCTGACATTCTAGAGCAAGGGCTCAGAAGGATCAGCACATCACCCACGTGTTCGAACCTCTTAATTAATTTCCACTGGAGACCGAGAGGCATGCGCTGGATGCCCAGGCTGTTCCGTCTCTCGAGTTCTCTTTACACACTGGCCAATTAGGACAACACTTACTCAGAATTCACGGAGGACAGGCCCGTGTAACCAGCTGGTTCATGGAATGCACACGCACCTAATCCTCCATCACATTAGGATGTTTGATCTCTGAAGGGAGTGGAAGACTTGTTCCTGCCCAATTAGGCGAACAGTGCCAGTGACCTAAGTGCCCTATAGCACAGGCATAGAGGGACCATTATTTCTCAGGCTTGGACACGAACACACAGACACATACTAATAGTAGCTCTAATCTAATCCTAACACCAATACAACTACGGATACTAACATAAACCCTCATGCTAACCTCAGCTCTCACACCGACACCAACCCACAAATGAGTCCTGATGCCAATGCACTGCTACGATTCTCCTGTGAGTGTGGGGCTGTGTTCACGCTAGTGAGACTGTGAAGGTTACATTAATACCAGGGATGCTCCAAAACTAATGGCAGTTTAAGATTGAGCATTTAGGTTGTATTCTAAGTGATGTAAAGTATTTGCTCATTTAATTCCTGAAACAACTCTTCAAAGGAGAAATGATTACTCTTTCTGTGAACAGATGAAGAAAGTGAAGCAGAGAGAGGCTGGGTTTGTTTTCCAGGTCACACAGCTGATAAACAGAGGAATGAAGATCTGAAAACAGGCAGTTCGATGCCAAATCCAAGGTCGAGTGCTTCCAGAGGTGGTCAAGGAGAGACCCCGGGGAGTTTCCTGGAACTGCTGTACGTTGTGCTCCTCTGTGGCACCTCTTCTGTGGCTCTGGGACCCTCCCACCCTCGCTGAGCCCATGATCCTGGAGAGACCTTGGGAGGGACAGGAATGTTGAGTGTGGTCCAGCCATTCTGGTAGCACCTAGGGCCCTATTTGTCTGCATTCCAGTCTACTGCAGGGCTGGCAAACTGCACCGAGGGCCAGAGCGGGCTTCTCTGTGTGTCCAAGTCCCCTGGAATCCAGCAGTGCTCCCTACAGATGTCTATGGCTCTTTAGTGCTACAAAATGAGAAGTTGCGCCTGAAACCACATGTCTCTAGCATCAAAGGCATCTGCTCTGACCATTTTCTGTCCCTAACTACTTCCTAAATCTGGTAGACACCCCACGGTGATCTGGAGTTAACATCTCTCAGCAGACATAGGTTTCTACTCTTCCTGAAGTTTCTAGAAGGTGGTGGGTAAAAGCAACCGAAAAGTCAACTTGAACGTTCTTCAGTCGCATTTTAGGAAACGTTAGTTTTTCATCACTGAAACTTTCAGACCAACACTTTGGTTGGGGGGGGCGACAAAAGTTACTTAAACTCCTGTGTCTTCATCACTGTATTTACCAAAGAGAGTTTTAATATTGCCTATGTCATAGGTTTGTGTGAATCTAAACCATTTAACATGAATTTCTAGTTCTCCACACAGATGCACCGCATAAATCTCGAGCATATTGTAAGTATGATCTAGGCTGCTGATTAATGACATTGTTATTCTTTCTGTGGCCATTTCTCCCTGAAGAAAGTCATTTCCAGCTTTGCATCATTAGTGTGCTTCCTGTAATTTCTCTTGCCCTTAAGTGAACTCACGTAACTCATACAATGATAATAATAATGAGAAAGGAATAAAATCAGGCGCAGGTACACGGTGGTGTGCCTAGTCTGCCTCTTCTACACCTTTTGAAAGTACTAACTAGCTAGTTGACAATGCCTCTTGCTGAGGGACACTGACAGGCCAGGGCGTCTGAAAGTGTGGTCTCCAGGCCCGCTACAGAAGTCGCACTAGGAACTCACAGACACAAATTCCTGGGCCCCAACCGTAGAGCCCGAATCAGAAACTCTGTGTGGGGCTCACATCCTGGCTGTACGAAGCTCCCCTACCCCTTAGCCTGCATGTGAATTCGATGTTCATAAAACTTGAGGCCCACCGTGCTATCTCTATTTAGGAACGTCTGCGCTACACCAAATGTGGCTAAGTCAGGGGCTGTCAGGACGAGACCGGCTGAGTGACGAGGCTGGGCCAGTTACGGGAAAACACTAGGACAAGACTGAGGATAAATGATTCATGCCACGGCCCTCAGTGCCGAGCTCGTCCACAGAGGAGGCAATCAGACCTTCCCGGGGGCTGAATCCCACCCGACTAGGCAGCCTCTACCTGTCTCAGTCTGTGTTACGGGGCCACAGGGAACTTTGTGGACAGATGAGTCTGATTTTTCAAGATGCCAGAAGCTGGATTTGGAGATGAAAGGCCTTGATTTTCCAAACTGCATAGTTCAGACCACATGGCGTGGGCCATTCAAACCACTACCGGGGGCCCAGATTCAGCTGCACGTTTGTGACTTCTGGTCTAGACCATGGCAGTTCCTTGAAGGAAGGGCCATGTCTTACTGATCATGTGTGCCCAGTGGGCAGGACCGTGTAGACACAGAGTAGATGTGAGTGGACTAGTGGACAGACGGAACCACGCTGGCACTCTCCAGGCCTTGGTTCCATCCCCAGCTTGCTGGGTGACAATGTAGATGCAGTGATTCCTCGAGGGTTTCCCTTTTCTTTGCAGGCCAGCGGGGCCGAGTGTGTGGCAGGGTGTGGGAGGCATGTGCCTCCTTCAGTGTGGAGCGCAGGCCAGACTGCAGTCTCCGGGTTTCTTTTTTGAGGGAAGCCAAGTGCATGCAATTGCCTTGGGCTACTTCTCATACAGTTAGAAGCACACTCTACAGCCTACCTCAGAAACTTTCAAAAGCCCATCCTGAGAGTCTGCCAGTGGCCTCCTGCCACGAAGAGAAACAGACTCCAGAAAACTTAAAACATAGGCAGCTCATCCAAAGGGAAGCAGTGTCCCTCTTGGAGATAGCATGCATCACTCACAAAAGCCCGTCACTCCACAGGGACACGTGTGCAGCTGAGAGAGCACCACCATGCTCTCCCCGTGCCCCGGCTGCGTCCTCCCCCGGAAATGGAAATATTCCCGAGTTCACCCCGTCCGCCGGGCTCTGCAGAAACGACTCTGACCTCACCACCCACTGAGAGCTTCCTCCGACAGAATCATCGTTCAAACTTTTAATACTGAAATCAGCAACAAGGCTTGTCATCATTATCACCACTTCCTCTCAAACCAGGCAGAACCACAAACTGAATGAAATGACTTCCATCGCCAAGTGGTCTGTGGCTCTGCACAGCTCTCAGCTGAGCCCTGGATCAAACTGGGACTCTCAGAATGAGAGGTGGGGAAGAAAAGTTGGCCTCTGAGCTGGGAGGTGCAGCTATTACTGCCAACTCCAGCTGCTGCTCAGAAGCATGAAGAGATGCTTCCCTTGCCGACGGCGGCTTCCCTCCGTGCATCCTTGTAGAGCTGGAAACAAACCCTGACAGTGAAGGAGTCCAACACAGTCGCCTGCTTCATAAAATGCCACCTCGAAGCTCAAGTACTGAACCCAGTCAGTGGATAAAATGATTGGGGTGGGTGGGTTGAGAAATGACAAGAGTGTCTTCCTTGTTAATCCTAGTAAGGAAACAAGTAGACCTTGCAGGGGCCACACGATTTCTTGGAAATTCTCAGGAAGGGTTTGTGCTCCTCAAAATGAAGGACTCCCCAAACCTGGGCCATCCTGCTGGGGAGGGAAGCCAAGGGTGCCCCCAGGGGAGGGTGTGAGAAGCAGGGATGCAGTGCTGTGAAATCTGCATGACATCTGGAGCATGGAGGCTGAATTGTGCACACAGGATGCCCACAGTATTCTCAGCCACACAGGTCACATCGCAACAGCTGGAAAACAGCAACACTGAAAGACCACATAGGGTAGGAATCCGTGTTTATGAAATGCCCAGGAAAGGTCACCTCTAGACAGAAGGCCAGTGTGCAGCCTTGGAGCTTGGGTGGGAATGGAGGGAGACTGACTGGAGGGAATCTTTTACGGGGTGTGTCGGGGGGGTTATAATTGCATTGTGGTGATGCATACGCCACTCTGTAAAAACACGATAGTCGCTGATCGGTACTCCAACAGGTGAGCTGTAAGAAATTTAAATTATTCACCAAGTTCCTTAAAAATAATGACATTGAGGACTCTGTCTTCCAGCCACCTCTATAAAAGCTTCCTCCAGAGGTATGAATGCTCCACATTATCTAAGATTTCTACCACCAAGCAGACAGGGAAACTCAAAATAGAAATGGATATTTGTTATGAAAATTACAGGTACTAGTTTTAACCCACTAGATTGTTCAAAAGGGACTTTTGACAGTATTCATGTTAACAAGAATGAGGAAATTCTGTTCTCTGTAAGGCTGGGGAGGTGGTGAATCCTTAAAGCCACTTTAGAGGGATTTGACAGTATTTGGTGAAACTGAAAATATTCATAGCCTAGTTCAGTAAGTCTCTAGTACATGCCTGCGAGAAACTCAAGTACTCATGGAGATATGCACAAGGGTGTCCCTTGCAAAGGTGTTTATCCTAGTGAAAGAGGGGAAAACATGCACACACATACATGTATGCCTACTTACATACACACGTATGTGTGCACATATATGTAAAACTGTAACGAGATGATGCATTATGTGTGTGCTTACATGTGATATATTTATACATGCATATGCATATGTATATACATCATATAACTGGATATGAGAATGGATAAATCTCAAACAGTACAAGAATTACAGAATGATCTGCTCAGTATCATTCTTTATGTGAAATTTAAAAACACACCAAACTGGGCAGAAGTGTTGAGGGGGACGGTGGGGCGGGACTGGACTGGAGGTCGCGGTGAGGCAGAGATTGTAGGCCACCCCGTATTTCCTCTTCCTTCTGCTCTGTAATGACAGGAACCTCTGACTATGAGCTGGGCATGTGGCTACTATATTGCTGTGGCACATGCTTACGTGTGGACCTGTGGTAAGTTCTGCCCAGTGGGAGCTGAGAAGTGATCACCTGTGCAGTTTAGTTTCAAGCTCACCTCCATCAGCGGAACCTGCTGTGTCTACCTCATGTTTCTCCTTCCCACTGGCCAGAAGGTGGACCCCAGAGAGCGGGACCACCTGTCCCTGTGGACACAACATCGCTCTAGAGAGTACGCAGCAATAGGAGGGGGCCTGGATCCCGTGCAGACAGAGCTGCCTCTGCACCTGGGTGCTCAGCACCAAGGACTTCTTTCCGAGAGAAACAGAGCTTTTGTCCTGCTCACACACTAATGATTCTTTCCTAAGGCACCTGAACTCAGTGCTACATAATGTCATATTTAAAGATGACTTTATATCTGAACATTTTTATTTTATAACAAATCCCAGAGCAAATGTGATAAAAACATATTGTTAATTTTTAGGGAGATGAGGTATGTCTACATAGTTATTTCTGCCTTCCTGTATATTTTGTGCTTCCCTAAATTATTATATTTAATGCAGGAAATATAAAGGCAGTCACATTGCTTGCCCCACCGAAATCGTGATTTCAGATTTGTTTCCACTGGGAACAGATCCCAGAAACACACTAACGATTTGCAGGTGAATTGATTCCATATCTCCTCATCTTCTCTTAGGCTCTGCCTGAGCAGAAAACTAACCCTCTTCTTAACCTTATAGGAAAATTGATACTATTCCCTAGTGTTAGGTCAAAGGTGTATGCAGAACCTGAATTCCAGTTTCAGCAGCTCCCCGCCACCGAGCAGGGCATCTAGAAAACACGGTGGGCATTTAACCATCTCTTCCAATGCCTCTTATAAACCCCTCTGTGCTTTGTGAGCATGTGGAAGAGTCTTCTTGTCTGGGAGGTGGGGTTGGCCCATCTCTCAGAGACTGTGAGGCTGTCACTAAGAGTCAGAAACGAGATTTGATTGTGTTCTTGATGAACAGGGGTCTTCACAACTGAGCCGATCCTTAACCATGTTATGCATTTAACCTTTCCAACCAACACCATAAAACTTAATGAAATATTCCCTGGAAGGCAATCAGAGTGGTACCCATCAAAAACTTGATTTACACTTTCTCGTTTGGGTCCAAATGATAACATTAAGCCTGCCACGGGATGGAGGCTTAGCCAAGAAGCTGGGGATTGGGATCCAGGGAAAAAGTCTTATTTGTCTTCCTCAGTGCCTATCCTAGGTCATAATGACAGAATCAGTGATCATTCTTAGTTATTGGAATGATTTTCTCAAATAATTCCACTAGCCTCTGTCTGCTATTTTTCTTTCTAAAAATTGCCCAGAATTGAAGCTCAGAAATGGGTGTATCCTGGTGGCTTAGGTGCTGAGCCTGTGCCTGGGGCAGAGAACAGGCAAAATCCAAGGAGCCGGGTTTGTGACTGGGGTTGGAGAAACAATAAAAAAAAAAAAAAATCAGCAAATAAATAAAAGTGCTTCCTTCTCCTCTTCCTTCCTTAAAAATGCTTCTTACTCCTCTCCCTAGGAAAAATAAAATAGAAAACTCAGAAGTGGCACCGTCTTCGGAACTCATCAGCTCTGACCACAGAGTTCTGCACTGGTCCATCACAGCTTTTGAAGGCAGAGGCTTCCAGGAAAGAAAGGTTAATCCACATCTAGAACCGCCGGGTCTGCAACAGGACTTGGATTTACAGCCAAAGTTTGATTCCTATGTGGACAAGTCCTAGGAAAACAGGTGCATATAGGACCTGGAATGACAGGAGATGGGAGAAGAGGTGGGGCCTCCTGCACCCCAGGGCTTCAAAAGGGAGACCCCAATGTAGACTGGCAGGAAGGACACGTGCAGTGTTTGGCAGGAACACAGAAGACCAGACTCCAAACCTGTTCAGCAGGGGCAGACCCCGCCAGGAGAACGCATTTCTGACCGGAGCTGCACCTTGCTGGGAATCCTGACCCAGCCCTGCAGCTGCAGTGGGTCAGGAGGGGCACAGCCCCACGTGGGGACACCAGGGCTAGGCTGACCGTGGAAACTAGTCACCCTGCACCTCCGAGACGCAGTCAGTGAACCTTGGCGTCCAATTTACTCCACCTGGTGCTTAACTCAGTGTGATGGAGAGGCAGCTGTGTAATTTGCATATTCTTAAAGAAAAATTCTTAGGGGAAAATATATCATCTTTATGCCAAGTGAAATATATAATATTTTTTGAATTAACTTTTAGTGGTTCCATGTAAGTGGGCAAGTTACAAATATCTTTGCAGGGAAAATGTGAGGCATATCGTGCTGGTCATTTAGAAATATCCACTGCAGAAAAAATATAGCACAATTCATCCTGGTCTGATTTCCCAAACATGAAAAAGTTTGGAGGCCACATTTATGTCCTCTTAGGGCCCTTGTCCATTTAGGGCCCAAAGGAAGCTGGTCCCCCTCCTTGACCCCCGAGGGACGCAGGCCCCGCTGTCAGCACTGCTCTGCCTGAGTAGGGCCTGAGGAGGGAGCAGCACCAGAGCATTTTGCTCTATTTCTGCTTGAAGCCACAACCCAGGAGAACATGGCAGGAGGCTAGCACCCTGCAGGCCCTAGAGGGTTTGGACAGGAAGTGACCATTACAGGGTTACCCCGTGCGGCAGCACTGGCCCCTCGAAGCCTCTTACTAATGCATGAGGAGGCGAGTTATTCCTGCAGTGTGGACGGGTCTGCCGAGCCAGAGACAGGTGCTGGCTCCTTCCAGGTCACACAGGCACACCTGGGTGGGGCCGCCTCAGACCCACTGCACCCTCACTGTCAGCCCCATGCTCCAGACGTCAGTCATGGTCAGGACGTGACCTCATGCAGCTGGTCACCTGGCGACACCTGCCTCTTCTCTCCTGTGCCCACCACTTCACTAACTTGGGCGCCCCACTGCAGGGAACCAGGCCAGCAGAGTGGGGGAGAGGTGCCCATGGGAAGCGGCCCGAGGCTGCCTTCCCTCCCCTCCGCCACCTGGTCTGAGGAGGCCGCCACTGAGGGTGCCCCACCTGGTCTGACCCTCTGGGCCTTGTGGTGGTGCTGGAGAATGACAGGGAGAGACGGCGCCAGGGGCAGGAAGGGTGCTCAGTAGGGCTTTCCTCGAAGCTGGCACCAGCCCTCTGTGTTTGGTAGGCTCTACAGCAGCATTTCAATAGGAGACCGAATGGAAGGTGGGCTGTGTCATCCCTCGGCGCCTCTGTCCCTCCAAAGGTGCCCGGGAGGCAGGTTGCAGCCCACCCTGCAGGTGTCTAAGGAGATCCCTTAACTCAAGGACTTAATCCAAAATGCCAGGTCTCCGGGCCACACGCTCAGCCCTTTGGATTGAGTGCGGCACGTGGCCGACCCATTTGTCCTCTGATGGCAGAGTTCTTCTCCCGCTGGCCTGATACTGTGAGGTGGGGACTCTGCAGGGACAGCAGCCCATGATGTGGCAGCGCCCAGAACCCCAGGCTGTCGGAGGCACTTGATTCACTAGTTGGGTTTGTTTTCAGTCATGGGCTTTGCAGAGACGCATTCAGGAGAAACACCCCAGGACAGTGTCAGCCCTTGACTGAGTCAGACTGAACAGAAATGGTTAAAGACTTGGCTATAAATAAAGGCCTTTCCACCTAGACAGGACTTCCCAGTCACCACTGCCTGCTGGGCACAGGCCCGCACTGGAGCAGTCCACTGCCTGTGCTCACCTTCGCTGGGCCGGGCCAACTTCACAGGGACAGGGACGTTCGCCTGGACCCTCAGAGTGGAGTGGCTTAGGAAATGGTCCCAGGCCTGTGTCCTGAGGATCTGGACACATCTTTAGAACCCAGGTGTGTCTTCCCGGGGAAGGCAATGCCGCTGGGCTGAGTTCACAAAGCACCTGCCAAGGTCACATCGGAGCAGGGCCTCCAGACAGGAAAGGGGAGAGTGGAAAAGGGACAGGGGAGAGGAGAGGGCCACAAGGCATCAGAGGAGATGACTGACCCTTTTCAAGCAACATGTGTGTGCACACATATGTCTAGTGGGGTGCATGCACACACCACACTCATGCACACGCATGAATGACCTGTATGTAGCTTTTCTATTAAAAAACATATGACAGAGCTGAACAGCCATGGGGGGATAATGTGAAAGATCATCAATAAAAGATATTCCATTATTACAGATGCAAGTCTGGTTCTGGATGTCAGAGGTCTGCCCTCTCATCTCCCTTCTCGGGAAATCCTTTCCTGGGAGCCCAGTTCCTGCACCCGTCCCCTGCAGGGCACTGTCCTCCCTCCATCTCTTGCTCTGCTTTTCCCTTCCGCTCCCAGATGAGAAGTCGTCATGCTGCCTGCTTCCCTGTGCTCACTGTCTGTGAGTGCTTCTCTTCTAGCAGCGCTGAGCGGGTAGACACACACACCTTACTCATCCATGTGTCTTCCTTCACTGCTTCTCTTGTATAAAACAGCTTTGCTATTTTAAGCATTTTTTCTTCTAGATGAAGACCGTGTTAGGGTTTTGGTGAGTATAATATTGTTCTGAGAGTTTAGTATGTGGTGAATCAACTATTCAATGTGAACTTTTATATGACTCATCTGGAATATAGAATGCTATTGCAGCCAATCACTTAAGTTTTATTACTAATCCTTTAGTAAAGTTTGGGATTTTCTTCATACCGCTCACAAACAATAGCTCCTGAGTTTATTCTTGGGCACTGAAAATGCTCAGACAAGGTGGTTTAACACCACTGAGAGGAGTTCAGAGGAAAAGTGATCAAGCAGGTGGTATGTCAGTGGTTCCTAACATGTTGGATCACAAGCATCTCGTGTACATGATGAAGTTCACGATACTCTGGACTCTGTGCCCATCAGTGTGTATGTGTGTGGGGGGGTATGAATGTATGTGTATGTGTTTATGTGTGTGTGGTATGAATATGTGTGCATGTGTGTATGTGGGGGGTATGAATGTGTGTGTATGTGTGTATGTATGTGTGGGTAAGAATATGTGTGCATGTGTGTATGTGTGTGTGGGGTATGAATATGTGTGCATGTGTGTATGTGTGGGGGCGTATGAATGTGTGTATGTGGGGGGGTATGAATGTGTGCATGTGTGTATGTGTGTGGTATGAATATGTGTGCATGTGTGTATGTTTGTGTGGGATATGAATGTGTGTGCATGTGTGTATGTGTGTGGGGAGTATGAATGTGTGTGTGTGCATGTGTGTGTGGGGTATGAATATGTGCCCATCAGTGTGTATGTGTGTGGGGGGTATGAATGTGTGTGCATGTGTGTATGTGTGTGGGGTATGAATGTGTGTGCATGTGTGTATGTGTGTGTGGGTATGAATGTGTGTGCATGTGTGTATGCGTGTGGGGTATGAATGTGTGTGCATGTGTGTATGTGTGTGTGGGTATGAATATGTGTGCATGTGTGTATATGTGTGCGGGGGTACAAATGTGTGTGCATGTGTGTATGTGTGTGGGGTATGAATGTGTACATGTGTGTATTATGTGGTATGAATGTATGTGCATGTGTGTATGTGCACATAGAGGCACACATCACACCCTTTCAGTTTCATGTCTACTTATGGACCCCAGTTAAGTGAACCCTGGGCAATGACTTTTTAGGCAGAGACTGACATATATTCTGAGAGAATCCTCTTTTCCAGAGTTCTCATTACGTAGGTACGCCTGTGCTCCAGACCACTGTGCGCTCCTGGGAACTGAGACGGAGCAAGGCCAGGGGCAAATGAAGGGAGACAGGCTGGCTGGCAGGTGCCACACACGTACACACTCACACTTGCGCACACACACGTACATAAGCAGGCGAGACCATCAAGTAGAGCAATATGAACATTTTACAGGATCCTCTTGGAGACTATGGAAAAGCTTTCCGTGTCTTTAGTCATGCCTGTCCCTGAACAAAATCACTCTATGAGAGGAATTTCCATCCTGCGGATGCAGAGAACCTGGTGGGTGAATCACTTGCATGAATTATGAATTACCACTCTCAGCAGGTTGGGAAGCTAATTTGTCACCAAGATTAGGAAGCTCTCCTATATTGTTCTAACATCTATACAATAAATAGAAACATTTCTTTACATATGGAGTGCGAAAGCACTAAAATAGGAAATACGCATATTTGAACACAGTGTTGCTTTATATTTATGCTACAGAACTCACATAGAGGAGCTTAATAATGCATACAAAATAGTACACACCATTCATAGACAAAGACACAGCTCATACTCCTGCGTGGACCTGCACATTCAGCATGCTTATAAGTGCAGATATTCACAGAGGGTTGTAAAATCTCTGAACCCGGGTATGCTGTTAGAAGGTATTTTTGTATAGTATTTGAAATGCTTTTGTAATAAATTAATACAAATCATAATTAGAAAAAACTCTGAAGTCATTTCAATTTGGAGAGGATAAGTCAGAATTCACAACAGGAGACGAATTCACAACAGGAGACAAATTCAATTGATGGGCTAGGCTAATATGAGGAAAATAAGTCAATTTTTAATTGGGTCACTGACCAACCTCACATGAATAGGGGTGGACGTAAAAGCATCACATTGTCTCTTGGGACAAAGCCCATGACCACCACATGAGACTGTCATCAAGCCTGTGCTGGGAAGAGGTCAGCACGTTGCTGAAAACATTCGAAGGCTGTCACTTGTGCATTAAATTGCAGGAGGGGCATGGCAACTCGAATACATAAACAGTATTAGTGAAGTCACATTCAGAAAGGACTGGAGCGTGTATGGTACTTTTAAAATTGCCTTTTTACCTGTTCAGATACATCTGTAGAAATACTGGCTCCTAGTGATAACCATGTTATTCAGGGCATCATGGTTAAAGGGATGATCCCGGAAGCTTCCCAAGACTGACGACATGTTACAGGGACTTTAGTCCTCTAACCTGTTGGTACCTGATCAGATAGCCTGTCACCCTTGTTTTTAAACAGGTACACTCACCCCATATATACGATGATTCTTCCCAGGTATAAATATGTCAAAAAGAATAAAAATATTTAGGAATAAACTTTAAAAAACTTTTAAAAGAACTCTACAAAGAAAATTATAAAGCAGTGTTAAAAGAAATAGACAATGATACAAAGAGATGGAAAACTATTCCACGCTAACAAATAACAAGTACGAATTAGCACTATCAAATTGCCCATCTTATCTAAAGCAATATACAGGTATAATGCAATCCCCATTGAAAATCCAATGATATCTTTCAAGGTAACAGAACAAATAATTACAAAATTTGTAGGAAGTACAAAAGGTCTCAAATAGTTAAACTAATTCTAAGAAAAGACCAGAGAAATGGAGGTTTTATGCCCCTTGATTTCAAAGTATACTACAAAGCAATAATAATGAAAACAATATGGTATTAGAATAAAAGGACAGGTCAAGAACAGAAGTGGGGGCCTTAAAATAAACCCATGCATACAGACTCAGTTAATTTATGACAAAGGTGCCATGAATATGCAATGGAGAAAAAATACAGTGTTTTCAACCAATGGTATTAGTAAAACTGTATAGGCATATGCAAAAGAATGAAACTGGAGCACTACTTAACACTATACACAAAAACAACTAACAATGGATTAGTGAATTCCATATAAGACTGGAAACTATATAAACTATATAGAATAAAACAGAGGTCATACACCTCATGATATTATCCATAAAGATGACGATGTCTTGGGACATTAACTCCAACAGCAAGGAAGATAAAAGGAAAACAATAAACAATTGGTATTATATTAAAGTAAAAAGGTTTTGTAGAGTAAAAGGAACTGTCAACAAACTAACAATTTGCTGAGAGGCTAGCTGTGTACCGTACATCAGATGAGCGGCTAGTATCCAAGTTTAAGAGAAAACTTATCAAACTCAACAATAAAAGAACAAATGACCCAATCAAAACACGAGCAGAGGATCTCAATATTCACTCTCCAATGTGGACAGACAGATGGCCAACAGCCACATGAAACTGCTCTTCATCACAGTATCAGAGAAATGTAAATCAAAACCATGAGTAGGTATTGCCTTATACTGCTAATAATCACCTACGACAAAATGACAAGAAGCAACAATTGTTGGCAGTGATGTGGAGAGACAGGGTCCCTCCTCCACTTCTGGTGGGAGAGCAGGTTGGAACAGCAACTTTAGAGAACAGTATGATGAACCTTCAACAAATTAAAAACATAATTACTGTACAATCTACTACTTCCACTTCTAGATACACACCCAAATAACGTGAAAGTGTTCAACAGAAGAGATATATACACCCCTGTGTTTATTGCACCTTTATTTACAATAACCAAGATACCGAAATAACCTAAATGCCAATCAACAGATGATCCAGGATTCATCAAGATTAAGCCTACAAGAAACTCATATTAGATACGAATATAAACAGGGTAAAAGTTCAAGGCAACAGAAAAATATATCAAAGCTACAGTGATGAAAGGAAATCAGAAACTGCAAAACTAATATCAGACAAGATAAACTTCCAACTAAAAATGATATCATGAGGCAGGGTGGAGACTACATTATGATCAAGTGGGTAATAATTATCAACAACATATATGCACCCAATGCGGGACCATCTAAACAGATAAAGCAAATACTGACACAGCTAAAGGCCGACAGTGAGAATAACACAATAATAGCAGAGGATTCTTCGGCACTCTACTTACATCAGTAGATAGATCGTCCAGGCAGTAAATCAACCAAGGAATAAGGGCTTTAATTGAAACAACAACTCACATGCACTTAACAAATACATACAGGGTGTTCTTCCCCAACAAAAAATGGACATGAATTCTTCTCAGTTGTACATAAAACATTCTCAAGGACAGACCATATACTAGGACACAAAACAAGTCTCAGAAAATTCAGCAAGATTGAAATTACAGAAAGCATCTTCTCTGATAAGGGGGTAAAATTAGAAATGAACAAAAACAACAAAGCTGGAAGAACCATAAAGATGTAGAGATTGAACAACATGCTTCTGAACAATTCCTGGATCATCAATAAAATTAAAGATGCAATTAAGATTTAGCTTGAAATAAATAAAAATTTGGTGATGAGCTACCAGAACATATGGGATGCAGCAATAGCAGTTCTGAGAGAAGAGTTTAGTCATACGAGCACACATCAAAAACCAAGAGAGAATAGAATCACACCTGAGGGAACTAAAAAGGGAAGAAAAATCAAAACAAAAACTCTTCAGAAAAAATAAATTATAAAAATTAGAGCATAAATAAATAAAATTGAAAACCCAAAGATCATGCAAATAATTGATGAATCCAAGAGCTGGTTTTTAGAAAAAATAAGCAAGATGGATGCACCCCTAGCTAGACTCACTAAGAAAAAGAGAGACAATCCTAGTAACAAAAATTACAATTGAAAAAGGTGAGATTAGAACTGGCATCACCAAAACACAAAGGCTCATGGGAGACTATTTTGAACACTTACATGTTATGAAGTTCATCAATCATGAAGTAATGGATAGGTTTCTAGAATCCCACAACCTCTAAAAACTAAACCAGGTGGATACAGGTAACTTAAACAGACCAATTACAAATGCAGAAATTGAAGCAGTGATAAAAATTATCTCCCCCAAATCAATAGCCCAGGCCCAGATGGCTAGTGAATTATACCAAATTATACCAAACATTCACAGAAGAGCTAATACTCATCTTCCTTAAATCCTTCCACAAAATTAAAGAGGAAGAAAAACTCACAAATTCATTCTATGAGGCCAATATTACCCTGATTCCAAAATTAGACCAAGACAGCACCAGTGAAGAAACCTACAGTCCAATATCACTGATGAATACAGTTGCAAAAATTCTCAGCAACATCCTGGCAAATAGAATTAAACAGCACATCAAAAAATATACACAACATGATCAAGTCAGTTTATTCCAAGGATGAAAAGATGGTTCAAGATATGCAAATAAATCAGTATAATACACATCAACAAAGTGAAAATAAAAAAACCATCTGATCATTTCAATAGATGCAAAAAAACTATTTGACAAGATTCAGTACCCATCATGATAAAATTCTCACCAAAACAGGAATAAAAGGCACATGCCTCAACATAATATGACACATTTGCAGTCAACAGCATATTCAACGAGGCAAAATGAGAACCTTTTCCCTAAGATCTAGAACAAGAAAATGTTGTCCACTGTCACCTCTACGACTCAACACAGTTCTGGAAGTCCTGGGAAGAGCAATCAGGCAAGAAAAGCATGTCAAAGGAATCCAAAATGGAAAAGAAGAAACAAAAGTATCACTATCTGCATATGGCGTGATATTATACTTAGAACATCCTAAAGATTCAAAGAAAAAGACTGCTAGAAACAATAAGTAAATACAGCAAACTGGCAGAATGTAAATCTACACACAAAAATCAGTAGTAGTCCCATATGCAAAAAAAAAAAAGTTAAGAAATAAATCCCATTCGCTATAGCACCAAAAAAAGAACAAATACCTGGGAATAAACTTAACAAAGGAGGTGAAAGACCTCTACAATGAAAACTATAGGGCAAGAAATAGAAAGAGATGGAAAAACATTCCATGTTCATGGATTGGAAGAATTCAGAGTAAAAATGGCCATTCTACCCAAAGCAATACATAGGCTTAATGTAATTCCCAACAAAACCCTAGGGTAATTTTTAAAGGAAATGAAGAACACATAATGAAGTTTGTACAGAATCACAAAAGTACTCAAATAGCCAAAGGTGTCCTAAGAGAAAAAAGAAAAAGAACATTGGTGGAATCACACTCTCTGACTTCAAACTATACTACAGAATGACCATCATCAAATAAAATGGTAATGGAATAAAAACACTCATTGATTATTGAATGATCATTGGAATCAAACTGAGATTCCAGCAATAAAGGCTCTACAACAAAGGTGCCCAGAACATACAATGGAGGTAGGAAAGTCTATTCAACAAATGGTGTTGGGGAAACTGGAAAGACATGTGCAAAAAAAAGGAAGAAAGAAACTAGATTACCCATTGTCAACACACACAAAATTTAACTCAAAATGGACCAAAGACCTGGACATAAGATCCAAAACCATAAAATACTTAGAAGAAAATGTAGGAAGAACACTCCACAATCTCAACCTCAAAGATTTCTTTGGGGAAGGCACAGCTATAGCAAAAGAAACCAAACCAAAACTAAATGATTGGGACCACACCTAACTGAAAATCTTCTGCACAGCAAAAGAAACCACCACTAAACCAAAAAGATAACCCACAAAATTGGAGAAGATATTCACACAACATACATCAGATAACAGTTTAATCTATAAAACATGTAGAATTCATACACCTCAACAATAAAAAAGCATATGATCCACTCAAAAAGTTGACAAAAGAAGAAGTCACCTGGCTAAAAAAGACACACAGATGACCTCCAGATACCTCAAAAATCTTCTGCATCACTCATCATCAGATAAATGCAAATAAAAATCACAATGAGATACCTCCTGACACCAGTGAGAGTGACCTACCTCAAAAATACTAGAAATAGCAGGTGTTGGAGGGGTTGTGGAGAAAAAAGAACCTTCCCACTGCTGGTGGGAATGCAAATTGGTGTAACCTCTTTGAAAAACAGTATGGAGATTCTTCAGACATAAAGATGGACTACCATTTGATCCAACAATCCCACTTCTGGTCATATACCAAGAGGATACAAAAATCTCTAATCAGAAGTATTATTTGTACCCTTATGTTATAACAGCACAGTTCACAAGAGCTAAGACATGGAAACAACTAAAATGCTCATCAACAGATGACTGGATAAAGAAGTTATTGTCTATATCATATTCAATGGAATTCTATAAAGTTATTTAAAAAGATGAATTGTGCCCTTTGCAATAAACAGGATGGAAATTTTGGGGATCATGTTAAATAAAATAAGTCAGAAAGAAAAAGATAAGTACAAGATGGTTTCACTCACTCTGGAATACAATGAAATGAAACAAATGAACACACAGACCCAACAACAACAACAAAAAACCAGGACACAGAACTATAGCTCCAGAGTGGAGAGGAGCTGGGGGCAGGGAGGGAATTAAAAAGGAGAAAAGGTGGAGGCAAGTGACAATGGAAACCTGGTGGTGGGTGTGGTGTGAGATAGAGACTGAGATGTAATTTTCGTATCCTAGAATGAATATAGCATTATGAACAAAAGAATAATTCAATATTATTTAAAAAGAGAACTATATGACCCTCTGTGCTTATTAAACGAGTATTTACAATAGCCAAGATGTGGAAATAAACTAAATGTGAATAAACAGATGACTGAATAAAGATGATCTTGTATATAAACATGATGGAATACTGCGCGACCATAAAAAGGTGAAATGTGCCACACATGGAAGGAATGCTCAGTGAGTTGAGTCAAAAAGAGAAAAAAATATTGGATGACCTCACATATATTTGCAATATGGAAAAATAATGTAAATAAATTGATAAAATAAAAATAAACTTTTGCAGTACAACATCAAACCTGATGTAGCCAGAGGAGAATAGAGTGTGGAGTTGGGTTCGTGTGATGGCACAGGTTTGTCTATCATTTTTCAAATCTAATTTTATTTCCCCTTATATTTCATTTTTTTGTCTGTTTTTGTCTTTCAAAATAAAGAAAAGTTGATTTGTTTTCTCACTGAGACTATTTCTCCAGTTTTTTTTTCACCAAATGGGTCACACCATTTCTTTGAGATATAAATGAACTCATTACTCAACTGTCATACATATCTTTAAAATGACATGAAACATACATACATATATACATATATAACATCATATATTGATGCAGTGGTATATTGATTTTTCTATTCTCACATTTTTTAATAAATTTGTCTTTTGAACAGGGCTGACTTTTTAAACCACAGTTGCCATTTTTTAAGTTATCATAGGTTTCAGAGTATTTAATTATACACCCAAAGCAGTTATTTGAGGATATGTATAACCACTTATGATGTTGACACTGTAATCTTACTCTAAGTCATGAAAACTCATCTATGTAATATTTGACGGTTGATTTACTTAGCAAAGTCTTTCTAGGAAAGCCACATTTGGTTGCTAAGTGCTTCATGAGAGAATAAATTCCTATCTCAGCATGAATGTAGTCTGATCTACAACTTTCTCCATCATGGACTTGTCAGCTCCCCACTGTCAAACACAGCATCATTGATCACATGTTGAGTTCTTGAAACGTGGCCAGTGCAACCAAGCAGGCAGACTTTTTATGCCATTTAATTTTAATTTTAAAAGTTGCCAGTGGACAGCGTAGCATGGAAGTTTACTTCATGTAACAATAGTGAAAAGCAAGAAAAGGAGCCTCTGGGTCTGAAAATATTGGTTCTGGTGCACCCTGGTGAAGTACCGTTCAGCACAGTCCACATACATCCAAGGTCCCAAGTTTGTGCTCCTAGACTGGTAGGAATAATCAAGAAGAATATCTAAATTCAAAAAAGTGCTGCTTCCTCCTTAGTCTTCATTCCTGTCTGCCTCTTCTTCATTCTTGCATGTACCTTTCATTTTTGAAAAAAAAAAAAAATAGTCCTAGATAGTTTCTGACTACACAGTGGGATGATCTAGAAATCACAAGTGCCTTTATTCACCCCTCAAGATCTTCATTTCATATTCTTACACATTTTTATTCCCCTAGATCTCTCAATTTCTCTCTTAATTTCTCTTCCTAAGTGGAAATTCTAAAAAAAAACAAAACAGGTATCATTATCTCCTATTACTGTTCGCGCTAATGGGCATGAATTGCATTGTGATGTATTCATATGGGTATGACCAACTGGGGTGAATTGCAATGGTATCTGAGCAGTTCAGTTTGAGCAGATCCTGTCCTCCAGGTAGTGAAACTCCATATGTGGTGGACTCCTACATCTTCTTATTCCAAAACGTAAGTGGTCTTCCTTCTCAACCTACCTCTGTCTTTACATACTTTGCCGATGATACATTTCAGTGCTATTTACACAATGAGCAGACTGTTTCAAGTCATGCAGAATAACATAATTATACCTTCTCAAATTGTCTAGAAAAATATACTTGATACAATTGGCTACCTATCTTCATAAATTTTTCTCCTCCAGTTCAGTAGATTTCCCTTCAAATCAACACTACCCATTAACAAGGTGTATGGGAAAAATATTCTTTTATTCCTGTGGTTATCAGATAGATTTAGACTTAATATCTTATAAACCTCTGATGTCTACACATTTGACATCTGTGGTTTTGATTCTTCATGAGCATGTAAAAAGTGATATTAATTTTACTGAACAAAGTTAGTTTTATGGGGATTATGATGGAATAATCCATTTAGGTCATAAGAGAGCTGACTGGTTGTTCAGTATCCCAAAATGCTTTCTATTCTATTAATTTCTGTTTATATAGTAATAATCAAGAACAAATACAATTGTTGCCTTAGAGAAAATTATTTTATATAAATGTTTTAATTAACTGCTAATGCTAATAATGAAAGAAATGAAAAACTGAAGGAGTGGGATAGGTTTTTTGTAAGTAGAAACAGAAATTAAACAGTGGAAATGGAATGAATTGGAAGATATTGAAAGTAAAAAATTATATCCCTCATAAAAGTATATTTATTATATATGTTACGCAGATTTTTGTTAACTAGAAATATTTGATGCTTATTTTTACTATTAATAATCATTTTAATAGAACAACCTGGATACATAGTAAAAACCCAATTACACTATAACTAATCAAAGAAAAATTAAAATGTTTTGCTATTTAAGTTTACATTTTAACATTTTATCACTGCCTGGCAGGTGCCCGGTTAAACCATTAAATAATATTTAAAGGTTAAAAAAGTAAAAACAACACCACCTTTTCATTGCTAATCATTCAGTCCAACAACAATTGCTTTTATTTTCACTATTGACCTGTATTTGCCTCTTTATTTAAAATAATCTAAATAGTAGTTTCCAATGACTTTTTAAAATGTGGTCATTACAGATTATAGATTGTGTCTCTATGGTGATACAGTCTTAGCTCTCTATTTCCCTTGCCACCTGTCTTATTCCATCCTTTCAAAGAACCCTGATATTTGAATAATTACAAATGAGTATTTTCAATATTGCAACTATGGATATATTAATATAAAACAAAAATGGAATAATATAGTGGCATTTCATTTCTCTAGTTTCTTGTAAACTGTCCACTTGAGTTCTGTTTCTAAATGAGTTCATCATATCAGGTTTTCCTCTATGTCTCCTCTCCTCCCTCAGTGATCCAATTTGAGCCTCCCCCTTCCCATTCTCATCAGATAGGGCTGTCCAGGGAGGGGGAGTTTGGAGTTACACCACTTCCCTGCTTTCCTGGTTGGAATTCATTCTTTCCTGGAATTCACAACTTTTTCTCTCTTGGAGTTAAGTCTTTGTTTGGCTTGGACACTTCCTCAGTGTCTTTCTCAGTTTGGGACTTTGTGTGTCTGGGGTGACCCATCCCCTCCTCACCCTGTGGTTCTGCTGGGTTCAGAACCTGAACCTGAACCTGTTTGCAAAGTCAGCCTTCCTTGCCACGAGCACCTTCTTTTGTTTGTTTATATGTGCTCTATTCAGTGTGGCAGGAGGGGATTAGTTCCAGAGACAGTTCATTTTCCTACTTAACAAACTATATTGTAGAAAATTCTGAACGAGTACAGTAGGATTGTACAGTGAGGCTGTACATCCTTTACACAACTCCAGTAACTATCTCACTACTGTGTGTGCCCCAGCCACTCTACACAGAGCTGCTTGGACCAAATTCAGAGAATATAATTTATCCATTCATCTTTTAAAGATGCATCTCAAAGATAGGGGCTCTGTAGCACCTTTCCTTAATATAAAACATCCAGTCAATGCTCATATATCCCTAATTGCTTCATTTTTATACTTCATTTCAGAGTCCAAATAAGTTATTCATATATATACATACATACATACATACATACATACATACATACATACATACATACATACATATATATGTAGATAGAGTGATAGATAAACTGGCTAATCTGTCTAATATCTTTTTTTTAAAGGAAAGATACAGGTAGAAATGAAGGTGAATAGCAGGAAGGCAGGCAGGCAGGCAGAGGATGAAAAAGCAGTTTCATTTGTTTTATTCAGTTGTTCATCTTGGTTGTTACCTGCAGCACTGGGACGCAAACCCAGGTCGTTAAGACGTATGTGAATTGCACTCTCCCAGAGGCAGTGGACCTAACTGCTACTTCACCAGGGCATGCCATTCCCTCCAACTTTCTCATTGCTCCTCTTCAGAAAATTACTTGTTAGAGGAAGTGGCTCACTTGTATTCTGCCCACTGAGTCTGGATTTTACTGGGCTCATCAGCTGTGTTGTTGAAGCCATCCTTCCGATGTCCCAGAGCTAATTCCCTGGTAGAGTGTGGATGTAGCAGTCCTCATTCCTTTTCCACAACTGGTCAGTGTTTCACTGGACTGAAGAACCACAGTGTATTTCCTCGCCCCTGTCCTGATGTGCATTTGGCTGGTTCACTTCCACAATCACAGTCTTGCGATGATCTTGTGCATATACACACTGGTATGTATTTTCCAGTGCTCACTGGAGAGAATTCTTTCAACATGGGATTGCCGATCAAAGAGCAAAAGCATGTATCATTCTGGGAAGACTGTCAAATTCTCTTCTATAGAGTTTGTGCCTCTTTTATTCATCAAAAATGTGAGAGTGTGTATTTCCTCCCAGACCTGGCAACAGAGAATGCTGTGAAAGTTTGGTCTTTGTATTAATCTTTTGGGTGGGGCAGGACATCTCAGAGTACTTTTATGAGCATGTTTTGATATTGTTAGAGTGCATTTGCTGCTGCAAAATTTTTATCTAAATATTTTTCTATAAGGTCATTGATCACTTTTTCTTCTTTGGTTTTAAAACCTCCCTGTAGACATGGTCAGATCTGTCTTAAAATTTGCAGAGTTTCTACTCCGTTTATCCATCTTGCCCTCTCTAAATTTTGAGTCCTAGAGCTTCCCTAAGTTTCAGATTATGGAGGAATTAACCCATATTATCTACTAATACCTGCATTAATTGTTCCATTTCGTTTGTTTTTACATTTATGTCTTGGATCCACATGTTATCACTATCCTGGTATGGAATGTAAGGAATACACCCTTAATATCGTTTCCAGATGCTGTCTCCAGAGATTCAACACCTCTTACTGAAAAGGCCTTTTCTCCTCTGATGTGTGACACTCCCTTTCTCCCTCACTAACTCTCAGTGTGCTGTGAGAAGTTTTCCTACTACGTTCCACTGGTCCACCTCACGATTCACACAGTGACACTGCGAGGTCAGCTCTGAGCCTGCTTCCAACTCAGAAGGTCCATGATCTGCTGTCGCACAGACTAGGAACGTGGTTTTTCCATTCTCAGGATACTCCTGATCTTGTTTGTTTATTCCTCCAAATAAACTTTTAAAGCAACTTATGTAGCTCCAGAAACAATACGATGGCAATTTTATTGGAAATGCATTGAATGTATTTATTACCTTAAGAAAAATTGACATCTTCATGATATAAAGGCTTTCTACTCTTTCTTTTCTTTCCACTGTACATAAAGACTTCTACAAAGAAACAGTATATCTTTTCCATTGTGTGTGTGTGTGTGTGTGTGTGTGTGTGTGTGTGTGTGTGTGTGTGTGTGTGTACATTTAAGGGAGTTTTATAGTCTTCTACAATTTGGTTTTGAATGTTTTTTCCCTAAATTTGCATTTCAGAATTTCCTTTTTTATCGTTTTTTTCTTTTTTGCTATTGCGAGATGGGTTTCATTAGCCACTTTTTCTTGTTTGCAAAAATACTGTTTCGTTGGTTATTTAATGGCTCTTTGCATATATAAGTTGATTTTTAAAAAACTATTCTTTCGTTAACTTACCTTAGTGTTTTTCTCTACTTTCCCATGGGTAGTTTGAACTTTTCTGGAAAAAAATAATGACATCATCTGTAGAGAGAGATAATGTCCTTCTCCCTTTCCAGCTCTTCTGCCTCTAATTGCTTTCAGTTCCAGCTGATGGACGGGCAGTGGCAGCGCTACATTCAACGGCTGTGAAGGGTGGGCATCTTAATTTCCTTCTGACTTAGCACATTCCTGGACCCTCGAGGGTTTTTTTTCAACACCGGCTCTCTGCGAGACTTGATATTCTTGAGTCAGAGGCTTCTCTGAGGCTCCCAGAGGACTCACAGCTGCCAGCAGCTCCAGGTCTGGCAGTGCCCCTCCTCCCAGAGGCCAGTGACCCTCCTGTGGTCCCTAACTAGCATTCCCGTTGCATTTCACATGGCATCTCCGCAGGGTAAGATGTAAATATGTGTGCAAAAATCACCCCTTAAACTAGAGTTACCACTGAGAAGTTGACTTAAATATAGTACTCTCGGAAAAGGTTTTTGCTCATTTAGTTTAGAAAATTAGTGTCTTGTCAATAATCTACTCAATTAGTCAAAATACTAGAAAATTCAACTTCAAGGTCATTCTACATGCAGATACATACCTATACAAAGAAATAGATAACACAGAATCTACACTCATGACAGAATGCAGTAAAGGTCCATGTGCCTACTGATATCCACATCTCTCCCACCATCTCCAGCTCCTGGCTGTTGACATTTATAAAAGCACACATTGTTTTTTAAGAATCTGAATCTGTGTGTGTATAATGGCCCTGTCCCCAAAGCGTGCACAGCGTAAACAGACTTGTTTATTCAGGGCCCCTCTATGGAGACATTACTAGCTACCTATTTCCCTTATTAAAAGAAGCTCACGAGTTTGGATGGGTTCTGGTCTTGCACACACAGGCAACAGTCACCCCCCTTCACTAAGAGACACAGGGCACAGAGTTGTACCTGGGATCTGAGAGTCAGGGGGTGTCTGAGAACACCTGCTTTCATCCATCTCCTCTTCTTGCTTGTCTTCCCTTCACAGGGGAACAAAGGGGAGGCACTGTCTTAAAACCCAGAGAAAGGGCCCCACTGAGAAGGAAGGGCGAGGTCAGCTCTGAGCCTGCTTTAATCACAGGACTATGATCTGCTGCAGCACAGACGGGGAACATGACTGACTGACTGGCCCTGGTGAGGCCTGGCACGCTCCCGGCCTCCATCTTCATCTGTGCTCATTTCGGAGAAAAATCCTCTATCAGGTTAAATTACAGGAGTCCAGTTCCTGTCACACAGACTCAAACAATCTCTAATCTATGACTTTTCTGGATAGTTAATATCACTGGTTTGAAATTGAAAATTTCTATAGATAATAAGCTATGCCATTTCCCACAGTTTGGGCATAAAACTCATTGGGGGGATGAGTGAGTTTTGCTCCTTAGAGAAATTCAAGCTATATTAGAAAAAAGTTAGATAAATCCTCTTTTCAGCAAGCACCATCCTAGTAAATTGGGGTTTTGAGAATGATAATACATCCCCAAGGTTTTAAGTTCACAGATACTTATTGTACCCCAAGTACTTGCGAAGTACAGAATGAATAAGAGACACTTACCTTGACCTTGGAGAGGAGGTCACATTCTATTTTAGGGTCAAAACATATAGTAAATGCTATATATGAGGTTTTGAACAGTGAACGATTGAAATACAAAGAAAGGAGTAATTATTCCTTGCATGAAGTCATAGAAGTTAAGTATTAGAAATATCTGAGCTGGCCATGAATTAACAATGTCTTATACTCAACAGGTACTCACAAAATATTTTCTAAATGTAGTTAAATATTTGAGTCTGCCTCCAGCCAGAACACAACCCACACATCTTTTCATGCACTGGCATTGTCATGCTTGATTCTGAAGAAATGGAATCAAAGCACCGGGACTAAGCTTGTTTGACTGACTCCTCCCAGTCTGCATCTGAGAGCCCCCCTGAATCTTTGTATAATGGGGATGCCTGCCATTCTATCTCCCAACACCATGTACTTTTGCTTGTTATTGTTTACTTCCATCTGAAATGCTGTATTGGTGAGTGTTTATTTTGAATGTCAATTCCCCTGACAAGCGTGAGGACGTGGGGGGGTGTCTGCTTTCCTAATGTCTACATGTCATACTCAATAGCCACATGGGAGGCGCACAGATAAAGGATTTCAGAGTTGCTCTGAATATGTAAGAGTCCTGATTCTAACAGCACGTACAAGTCACCACTTCCTTTGCTAATAGAAGGTCTGGTTTGATGTAGAAACCACTTGGATAGAAACGTGTCAAGGCAAGTTCTCTCCCTATGATTTGAAAGAAACTCATGTAAGCAGCACCCGTGAGTGGACATGCTAGTTAATAAATTCCGCCAGAGACTAGAGTCCCCTCCCAAGTGATGTCTCTGACCCAAAGGACCTGGAGCTCGGGAGACACCTGCTGAGTGGATTCACAGTGTAAGTGCCGGTCACGCTCGGTGGCCTGCCTCTGCTCGCTGCAGCGCTCACGTTAATGTTTAGCAGGGGTAAGGTCTGCCCAGCTTGCAGGTCTTTGCAATGGCAATTTATGTTTAGGAAACAAATGTACATTTGCTTGTATTTTTCCTGGTAAGTCTCCACTTTCCAATTTCACCCCAGGTTCAGGTGGGATGAAGGCCATCTCCATGCTTCCAGGGTGGCCACAGAACCGAGACCTGACCAGAGGATACCGGCAACGACAGGAGCAGAAATAGAGGTGTGACACACACAGTTTAAGTCAATGAGAGACAACAGTGAATCCCTAAAGTTCTGTGACACCTCCTGGAAGAGTCTCTTTTTCCCCTGGGATGAAGATGCAAGTTCAAGTACAGCAGCAAGTTTTATGCCACCATGAGGAAGACAGGGACTGGCAGAAGAATCAAGTGCAGTTTGATGAAGGCTTATGCAGAAGGAAGATGGTAAAGGAGACAGAACTCTGGTGACAACATTCAGGGTAATTACTGAAGCTTCGCCTGAAACCAGAGTCTGACTTTTCAGTAACATGCGCTAATGGGCGTGAAGCTTTTATAAGCAAACTACTTTAAGTTGCATTGTCCGTTGCTTATAACTCAAGGAATCCTAAAAATACTTTTCTTTGAATAAGGCTACACTGCTTATTTACTGTTGTTGCTAGTTCGCACTACATGTATGATTAAATCCTAACCCCAAATGAATATCAAAAGCTAAGTACGTGGACTTTTGCTAGAGATGGAAAACCGCCTCAAGAATTGCATAGAGTTATGCTTTGATTCATGTGGGAGGTTGGTAGGGACTAATTTATCTCTGAAGGGACAGTTAATTTGTGTTTTGTCCTACTTGACTTATACCTCCCCATTTCACCGTAAGAATCTCAGATATTGAAAGTCTTGTGAATATAATTTGAATACAAGTTTGGAGAATTAGAGTCAATGGCTGCCCTTGATGTCCAGGAGAGCCGTGTTGAGAAGGATGAGAGGGATGCCGAGTCCCTGCTCACTCCAGGTCAGTTAAGCGTGACTCTCACACACCGAGGAGCTCTCACGTCCTCCTAGCAGAAGAAACACTGCCACGAGACAGTATATTATACCCTTTAATGATCACAAGCAACACCCTGAGGACTGTTTTAAATGATGACACATTGCGGGGATTATCTGGGCCAGTGCCATTTGCAAGAACAGCACTCAGTCATCCCCACCATGCAGAGCCTCTGACAGGCCCTTGCTGGGTCATCTGAGTGCTGCCCTGTCCCCAGGACAGCAGAATCTGCCACACAGCAGGGTCAGCACCCCGCAGAGCAGTAAGGGCGACAGCCTCCAAATACCTCATTTTCTGCCTCACGCCCAAGCTGTCGCCAACTGAAAGGTAACAGTACACTGCAACCTCCAGTATCTTTGTGAGTACTGACACCTAACAGCCCGTCTCAACCTACTAACTGGAGCACTGATTCATTATGAGCTGGCTTTGGTATCTTGCCTTCATCTAATTAAAGGAATCCCCATACATTCTTCCATCAAAACTCTTGAGCTCTTTGTATATCGCTTTTAAAGATGGAGAAAATCGTAGTAAATGTTGAGACACGTTACTCAGACATGCATGTGATCTCCATTCAGAAGATCCCACATTTCTTCCTCTACTTGCTCATCAGTCTCGTGATTCAGCTGTTCCCATCTCCAGGGACATCTGGCACCTTCTGGAGATAAGTTTGCTGTTGGATTTGTTGTGAGTAGAGAGCAGGGGTGCTATAGAGCATCGCAGCGCACAGGATGGCACCTCACTCCCAGAACAAGAGATTATTTGTTCTCAAATGTCCGTGGGGTTGATCAGGAAAAACCTGCAGGGGCAGACTTTCTAATGTAACCATGACTCCTTTGTGCTGAACTCTGAATGTGCTGTATCCCAAGATGCACTCACTTGGTCATGTTTTTAATACACCGTTGGATTTACCAGTATTTTATGTAGGATTTTTGCACTTAGAGTTGAAGCGAGTTGACACCATTTTGAATTGCTGTCAAATGTCATCATAGGAAAGCTGAACTCAGAATAGTTGGGAATCTTTCCTCGTTTAAACTGTATTGTTGAATGAACATGCAATACAATTCCCTCTGACAGCAGCAGTTCTGTGACTTTAACAACAGGTAGAGTTGTGTGAACTGCTCCATTGTCCCTTACCCCCAAATCATTCCCTGGTCCTGTCTCCTCAAGGTCAAATCCTCCCCCAACTTTCTTTGTTTAAACAATATTGTTAATTATAAAATGAATTCATGCTCATAGCAATTAATCAAATCACACATTAGATGCCTACCATCTACTGACACTAAAGTCGATGTTTAAGAGAATATGTATAGATTTCTAGGCAAGAGATAAAAATGAACATCAATAGAGTTTGAAATTTTGCTGGTGGAGATCACCATAAACAAAATCAAAAGGGGGTCCCCTGTTGCTGCATTAATGTCAATCCGTGTACAAGGAGGAAGAGAGAGCCAACAACAAATCATGAGATAGAACAAAATTATCAAGTGATATCACAAGTCAGTCACAGGAAAGGAGATGGCGTGCAGCCAGAAAACATCTGAAAAATGCTGTTTTTCATTGGTTGTCAAGGAAACACCAATGAAACCACACAGATAAACTTCTCATCCCAGTGAGCAAGGGTGGGTTGGGAAGGCTGTCGGTAAATAAGGACTTCCACAAAATGCTGGCAGGCAAATGAATTGGTTCAACTTTCTGAAAATTAATCTGGTCATGTCTGTCATCATAAAAATTCACATCTTCTTTGACCCATAAATCTCACTTGGGAATCTAGCTATAAAAATAAAATCACCAGTAGGGAAGGATGTGTACAGAATTATTTATACTGACAAAAACATGGGGGCGAGGCTAACCTGTGAATAGCTGAATAAATTATGGCTAAACTACTGTTTGTTATTGTACAGATTTTCAAGAAGAAATAATTTAAGCAGAAAGGTCTGGAAGAATATAAATTTATCTTGAAGTAAAAACAAGTTAAACCTACTTAATAAAAATTCACACACATACAGATATTCATTTAGATAGGTGTGGCTCAGAGTTTAAGTCTAAAATGGTATCATTTGATGGTTCCCTTTTTCATATTTTGCAAATACTCACAACAAGGGTGCTGCAGATTAGAACAGAACTAGGGAAGAAAACAACGAAGTCACATCTTTCCAGTGCTGACAATGGCTGAACTTGCAAGCCTTGTCAGGGGAGGTACACTCTCCTGTCAGTTTGATGACATTCTTACTGGGGGCCTGGTCCCCCCAGAGTTAGGCTGGTGAACGGACTTTATTCCACGGGTCACACTTGGTTGCTTGGTAGTGCTGCTCAGAGCCATGCCAGGGCCTGGTAGAAGTGAGTGTCATGATAATCATCACTGCCTTTGGTATATTGCCTAACTAGTTCTAGACCCTGTTCAAGACAGGAGTTTTTTGATGGGATCAACAAGCCACTGTGTGAGTCCAGGAAAGGAGGGAAGCACTAACATGCACAGAAACTTAGAAAAACTCTTCGCCAACAAACTAACTTCCAATGGCATGTATGGTGATGTCATTGACTTGAGAGAGAAGCCTGTCACAACTATTGACAAGGAAAGGCAACTGCATGCTCTATTTACACAAATATATTTTCTAATCAGAGTAATCTAGGTCATGAAATTCAATTCATTAAAGCAAACAGATCTAAGTCTGAAATTCCATTTATTTATAACTGCCCATGGGTTGGGCTGAGAAAATATTGAACATTTTTTGGAACTTAAAATTTTTATAGCCTATTTAAAAATTGCCTCCTTAATAGGTTATTTTCTATGATTGCTGCATTTGCTTGGTACTAATGATAGTATAATAATAATAATTGTCATAAATGTAGAAGCATCTCTGTAGCCAGATGGCTAGCATTCCAAGAAATGAATTTTAAGTCTTGAACCTTCAAGAAGGTTCTATGATAAAACACCCATAAACAGGAACTCCACTGCTTTTACCATGAAGTTTTCCAAGAAACACCCTAGTTTTCTCTTGAATTCACAACAGAAACAGAGCTGCTTAATATGGAGACTGACTCCCCAGCAAAACCCTCCATGTTTCTCCACCCCGTGCTCTTGCTTTTGCCATAGACTGATTCAGGCCAGCGGAGGCTTTTTCCAGCTTCCATATGATACCCTTGGAACTCTGCCTCTTGTTTAATGTCTCATATGCAAATAAAGAAGTCTTCTCTTTGAGACGACTTTGAAGGTAATTTTTTTTTTTACTGAGGCATATTTGGAATATTATTTAACGCAACCATTTCTAGCATACCTCTCGCTTTTTAATTAAATTTGCCAAGTTGTGTGACCATCATCATAGATCAAATTGAGGACAATCTCATTTTCCAAGAAGACCCTGCTGCCTGTTGACAGTTAATTCCATCCCTAACCTCGGGCCCCGGCGACCACCAAGCCACCGTCTGCCTCTGTAGTGCTGTCTTTCCCAGGCATTCGTAGGTATGGACTCTCATGTGAATTCCTTTCTCCTGACTACACGTCTGGCACTGAATGTACTGGGTCAGACAGCACATTTAGATTTAACAGTTTGAGAAGCTGCCTAGGTTTTCCGATGATCCTGAGCCATGTCCCCTCCCCAGGAACATTGCGAAGGGTTTCTGTTCTCCACAGGTTTCTGCCGCTGTTTCTTGTTTTAATCCCTATTTCTGTTCCATCATAAGAGAAGTGTTTCTACTGCCGCTGATGTGACTCTAATTGGCGGTGCAGACTATCAACCTTTGGAACACACTATGGACACACAACAAGCATGCAGATGACAGCTGGGCAGCACGGCATCACGCCCTTTCTTCTGAAGTGGACTCTGCTTCATCTGACAGTCAGCACCTAGAAGTGCTGCCCAGGCAGTGAGTGTACGTGCCGTGGACACGAGCAGAACACTTTCCATAAACACACCTGCTGCAGACGCACATGAGCGTGGGGAGTGAACTCAGCCCGCGCCGCGCAGGCAGTGGCGGCTGTGTGGACATGAGACGTCCTCCAGTTGGGCATGCTCCGAAGTAGCGTGTGACAACCCTAACGCTTGAAGAAGAGTGGCATGTCGCTGTGGGGAGGGTGTAGATTTGCAGGGACCCATGGAGCAGGCAGCACAGATACCCAGCTCTGCAGTCGGCTTCACTTAAAATCTGTTTCTATTGCCTAGAACTTGTCTTCCACTGCTGGTGACTGAAGCCACAGGAGCGATTCACCTTTCGCGAATGAAAGGCACCTTGGCGTGCAGACCAGGTCCTCACTCACCATGCCCAACCCTTCTCAGAGTGGAGCCCTCACCTGTGATGGCCTCATGGGCGCAGGTGGGCGGCACATCACCCTCTCCCTATCAATGATCCAAGAAAGGAAGATTATGAAGAAGAAAACAAAGTCAGAGGAGGCCTCCTGAGCAGAAAAGCAAAACCTTCCAGAATGCTCCTAGAAACTGTCCTGGATCTGACCATAACTGCAGGCAAAGTAGGCTCCAGAGCAGTTTTACAGCAGAGACTGCCATTCCCCCAAAGTCAGGACTGTCTGACGGAGGGAAGGAGAACGGGGCAGGCAACTAGCGGGAGACACACTGATGTCTCTGTCAGGTCATGCTCAGGCCCCAAGGGCCCAAGACTGACGTGAACTGCCTGTTGCTGTGCTGAGATGCCCAACACATCCCTTCTCCACGCTCTCTCCTATCACTAAGGTGCCCGAGGGAGCATCTGCTTCTAAATAATGAAAAGAACAAATGACAATGACAACAAGAACGATACTATTACTGCTGGCAGTAACAATAACACTAGTGATAAACCAGCAGCCCACCAACAGCTTACTTGGGTCAGGCACTCCTTTAAGTTACATGTAATCAATTAACTACATTTAAATCCCAACAACTGCATGAGGACCGACCATTATTATCACTTTCAAATAGCAGAGCTGAGGAGAAGGGGAGTTGGTTTAACCAGGGTCCTACTGTTAGCAGCCCACCCCTCCTGCAGCGCCCCCTGGGGCAAGTCCCGGCTCCAGGGGCACCCGAGTGGACATGACGCTCTGCGCGCTCATGTGAAAAGTGGGTGGCGGAACACATCTCAGAGGGCGTTTGCGAGAAACGCTGGAGCCATAGGGGGACGCAGGTCTGCCCACAGCGCTCCGTGCTGCTCGGATGCCCACGTGTGCAGGGATCAAGTCCCACGTGGGGCACGGCCGGGGGTGTGTGACGGTAAGAGCGGGGACATTCCGGCCCTGCTGAGCTGTGACGTCCCCTCTACTCAGAATCCCATGCCCGCAGCGAGGGCCACCCTTGGCTTTCAGTTTGGGCCTGAAAACGTGGACTCGCTGGGCACCTGATTTCTAGAAGAAGGAGCCCCTAAAGATTACTTAAAGACTGTATGTCGGGAAGAAAGTGAATCTTGCAAATATCCTTCGGGAGGAGACTAAGAGAATGGCTCCTAGGGGCTGCAGGGTGCGGACCTTCAGTCTGACTCCACGTCAGGGGCATGCATGCCCCTGTTCACTGCTGTATTGAGCATCTATAAATATTTACATCTAATAATGAATGTGGTCACCTACCTGAGAGACTCTAGGGACGAAAACCCTGAAAGAGAAACAAAAACCCACAGAAGAAAACTAAGCAATGGAAGGCCAAACATAACACAGTCAGAGAATCAGAAATAATTCTTCTTGTGTGCGTGAATCCACACATCGATTTCTACATGGGATAACTTTTAGGTTGTTTAAAATGGATATTTCATTATCCAGGTGTGTTTTACAAACATGTCACAATATAGTGTCACTGTTTATTAATAGACCACTTAGAAATATCTGCTCTTGAAAAAAAGAAACCCAACTTTTAGGGCCCAAGTGCAAAATTTAAAAGATGAAGGCCAAAGAAGGGAAGACTTCATATTTGCATTTTTTATTTGCAGCTTTGTGGTTAATGTAATGCATGTTCAAGAATTCCTAACATGTATTATTACTTGGGTGAAAGGTCCCATAGCTTATGCAAATAGAGAGGAATCCTGATTTTCACTTACTCTTTTCTGTTAGCCCTAGGACGAAAACATACTCGCTGTGGTCAGCTCTCAATTTTACATATTCATCGAGGTTGGTCGCAAGCTATGTCTGCTTCAAAAGGCAGTACGCTGTGTGTGCAAAAGGAAACTTGCTCATTTTCTCAAGGGAAAAGCTATTTCTTTTCCTCACCTGCTCTTTACTCCATGAGCAAGCACTTGATGAGAACAATGAATTCATGCCACCTAGAGGGAGGGGACAGGAAAAAGCCTTCCACAAATGCTAGAAGGTTCTTTGGAAACAGAAGTCTCCCGGAGATGAGCCGAACAAGTGTGAATTTTGTCACTTAACTGCATTAAACAGGTCATAGTCATCACAATCCGAAGTCTCTCACTTAAACGGGTCTGACCAAGTCTGTGGGAGCCCAACCCTGAAATCTGCTCTTAGAGGGGAGGCGGCTTCGATGAGTTGGGTCCGTCGGGCGGGTCAGCTGCCACCCACGGAAAGCCCCTCTGGTGGCGAGCATGAGCACTGGACACTCAAGTGTCAGTGCCGAGGCAGTGCATTCCAGGTGGAGGTTCAGGAACCACTTCCAGGATGACCCCAGGGAAGAGGGCGGCCACTGATTCCAGAAGGGATCCAGAGCTCAGGAAACCGTTGTCCCCATGGCTGGGAGCACGGGTCAGCTGGGAGGCACCGATGGGTGGAAGTCGGAGCCACGCTGGCCCACTGCATATGCTCTGCCCACACCGCTGTCCCTCCTGCTGACTTGGTTCCCAGATGGACAGTGCACACGGACCTCCAGCTGACGACACTTCATCTGCAGGGCCTGCCACATGGGGCTCTGGGAAGTGTAGGTGCTAGCTTTTCCCTCTTTGCCGTTTTATGGTGCTGGACCATTTACCATTTCAATCCTGTCTAGGTTTAAATCCAGTTCTGCACTCAGCTGTGTCTAGGACAGTCCTCATGCCCACTCAGCCTCAGTTTTCCCATCTATAAAATGGTCATAAAACATACTATTCTCAGGGTTGATAGTGAATATTTAAAATCCCTTGAAGGTCCCAGACAATATGCACACACACAATACATACTGTGACCTGTGACTCACTCTCCTGCCCAGCAGGTCAGGCCCCACCACCAGCAATGCCCCAGGAGAGGGGAACACAGAAAGGAAGGTTCTTGTGTTAAGCATGCACTTGGGAGATCATGAGAATCATTCTAAGTGATGCCAGCTTCTCTGTCTGGGCATGTCTGTCAGGATACTGGGGAGCAACCTGTCGGTGCTGACATAGCTGTGATGGTCAGTGAAGAACAGAACCTGGGTTTCAGAGGCACCAGTGCTGAGCCCAGAGGCAGGGGTGTCCACTGCCCCTGCTGTCCTGCTCCCAGTCTTCCACATTTCCCAGACAGCCAGAGCCTCCCCACTCGCCTCTCAGGCTGGGTCTGGGCTGGAGCTCAGGCACCGGCTGTCCGCAGTGTCTCGTCTTCTCCAAACTATGCAGAGCACTTCTGGCATAGGATTCCTAACGGGCTCGATGTTACACAATGAACTGGGTTCCCGGGCATTTCAGCCTTCACCACCTGCATGCTGGCCAAGCCATTATCCCTTCTCTCCTGGATTACGACAGTGGCTAACCATCACCCTGTCTCCACCTTTGACCCTACGATGTGCTGTTCCTGTGTGAGATCATGGCACTTCTCCACTAGAAAATTCCATGGTACCCATCTCACTTGGTAAAAACTCCAGTCCTTGCCCCCTCTCAAAACAGCTCTCAAAACACCAAAGTTCTGTCCTCAGCTTGTATGACTCATCTGTCACTCCAGTTGCTCCTCCATCGCCACTGAGCCTTCCTGTCCTGGAACACACCAACCCTCTCCTACCCCAGGGCCTTTACATATGCCATACCTGCTGCCTTCAGTGTTCTTCTCTTTCATATGCCTAGAGCACTCACTTCTCTGCTCAGATGCGGCGATACCAGAGAGAACTCTCCCACCATCTGACACAAAATCACGCCGTGGCCACAACGCCACTGTATCATCTCCTCTATCCAGTTCCCAATCCTTGTCACTACTGATAGATTATGTGTGTGCACGTGTGCGTGTGTGTGCGTGTTATTTCCACACACCGGAATGGAAGCTTCTTTTGAATGCGCCATCTAGGACAAGCAATGCAATTCAACACAACTGACTTAAAACACAGAAAGTGAAGCCTGAGGGCTGTCCCTTGGGAACAGAGGTAGATATGGACCCAAGAACCAGCCACATGAGGACACAGATGCTGCTTCTGCACTTACTCACCTGGAAACATAGCACCTGTCCTGGGAGGCAGCCTCTATGGGAGCCAGCATTTTCAGATGCCATCAGGCACCAGGCCTCTCTTCCTACGCTGACCCCTCTTCCTCAGACGTGCTCCTCTCTTGGCTGGTTTCCCATAAGAGTGGCCTCTCCTGAGAACACTCCCCCGCCCCAGCCCCTGGTTTGCTCCCTGCTCAGAGGCGGCACCTGTGTAGACCACAGGGCTCATCCCAGCAGCTCATGCCCACAGCCTGGTGCTCACTTAAGAATTTACAAATCATAAATCATTGGTTCTTTGCAATGATCCCATGAGGAGGTTTGCTTATTTTTATCTTCAATCACAGTAGAGGACACAGGCACAGAGTTTGACAGACTGCGCTCTCCCGTGGGAGGTTTCCCCTCTGCTCTGCTCCCAGTTGTTGTGAGCTTAGGGTGGTCCTCAGGCAGGTGCTCCTGCAGGTCTGCACGGTGTCTGCTGGCTGGATGGCCTCACTCGTGAGTGGGGGACCCTGAAGGAGGACTGGCATCCTCTGTGCTCTGCCCCTCATCCCCTGACCACCTGTGCAGCAAGTTTTCATTCTACTGGGAGCTCCCACCTGTTACACAGGAGACCTGCAGGTGCAGTTCCAGTTGCACAATCCCAGGAAGGTGGTCCGGCTTTTATCCCACCAAAATGCCGGGGACACCCCCACTCCTTGGTTATAAATACCAGATGGAACCATGAAACAAGGTGTGCAAGAAATAGGAAGATTGTTTTTCTGACTCAACAAATCGTACTTGTCTGTCTGGTTGGATATTTAGCTTCCGTATGTTGCAGAATTTGTCCCCAGTCTTTTTTAAATTAATTTAAAAAATTTCATTGAAGGAACATTACATTATAGCATATATAGGTTTAAGTGTTCATTTTAAAAGTTTTCGAAGAATGGAAATAGTCATATTATTTTTTCTCAAAAAGATAGAGATTCGATAAATAAACAAACACACTTCCTGGGACTCGAAGTGTTGGTGGGATCTGGGGGCTGGGGTGTTCGGAGGCCACTGGAGGGAGGCTGGGGCACCGTCCATTTTGGAAAAGGCATTTGCTGGTGTTAAAGCTGAAGCAGCCTTGCTTGACCCATGAACTCCAGTCCTGGAGCATCTATCATGGGGAACAAGTGCAGACAAAACTGGGAAAGAGGCTGAAGTCTGGGGGCTCCATGTGGGCCCCCAGGGTGACTCAATCACACCAGATGCCCATCCAGTTCTCCACCACCTTTCCTGAGGACACACCCCCAGGCTCCCAGCTCAGAGCCTATAGAGAGAGGCAGAGGGAGCAGGAGAGTGGGAGGGAGAGGGAGGGAGAGGGAGGGAG
>RJWH01007031.1:0-40148 GCA_004363575.1 Solenodon paradoxus | reverse complement strand
GGAACGGGCCGGAGGAAACCCACCTGCTCTGCTTTCCTGGGCCTTAGCCCTCTCCTCCGGGCAAAACCAGGGATGGCGGCCCCTCGCCGACACCCCCTCAGCAGCCCTCCTCAGGAAAAGTGTCCCCCCTGAGCTCCTCCCTCCCTCCAGGCGCTACCCCCGCCCCCCTGCCATGAGTCCGCGGGTCCCCTCGCCCCGGGTGGGATGGCCACTGCCGCTTCTGGTGGCGGTGGCGGCGGGGGTGGCTCCGGTGTGGGCCTCCCACGCCCCTCATCTCCCGCGGCCTCACCCGCGGGTCCCCCCGCACCCCTCCTCAGAGCGGCGCGCAGTGTACATCGGGGCACTGTTTCCCATGAGCGGGGGCTGGCCGGGTGGCCAGGCCTGCCAGCCCGCCGTGGAGATGGCGCTGGAGGACGTGAACAGCCGCAGGGACATCCTGCCGGACTATGAGCTCAAGCTCATCCACCACGACAGCAAGGTATCCCGGGGTTTGCGAGTGGGTGGGAGATGGGGGCTTGGGGGCGGGGGACTGGCTGCATGAGCACGAGTCTGAGTTCCTTCTGGGATTCGGAGGCAGACCCCTCCTCCCATCTGTGACTAACAGGACAGAAGCTGGGGGTGTCAGAGCTTGGGGAGTGTCACAGGGACTGGAGGTTCAAGATGAGGGTCTAGGGGTTCTAGTATGTTAATCACCCTCTAAGGAAGATCCTGCTCCTGAGACTCATGGACTTGAGGGTGGGGGTGGGCGGTTGGGGAAACTGGTGATGGATTTAGGGTACAAGCTTGTGCTGATCTGACAGAGAATGAACTAACCCTGGGATGGATCGGAGGTTGGAGGGGCTATCAGGTGGGGATCTGATCAGGGGTTTGTATTTACCATGGTAACAATGTCAGTCTTAGCAAATTGAAGCTGGAAGGAATAGGGACAGAGTGAGGACATTTTTGAGGGACTTAAATGCTCTAGTTTATTTATCACGACAAACAGTAAGGTAACTGTGAGCCCTACCTGGCTCCTCATCCCTGTATCCCCAACAGTTGAGAATTCCTGAACTGTTGGGAATACGTGGCATTTATGACTGGGGAGGCTCATGGTCAGGAGATGGGCAGAAGCACCCGGATACTGAGTTGTACTAGAAGCATGGGATGGAGTGCAGTTAAGATACAGGGAGGAGAGAGAAAACATCAAAGAATGGCAGTGAGGAGGGGGACTAGGAGCAGAGGGTGGGACAGTGAGATGTTGGGGCATTCTGTGGAACGTGAGTCCAGTGTTGATCTTTCTTTACAGCATTGTGGCAGCCAAGATGTGGGGAGGGAAATGAGATGGAACATTAGGGAGGCAGGGAAGAGGAAGAAGAGGAAGGTAAGAAAACTGGAGTCTAGAGATATTAGCAAATGATTCTCTTAGGTTCCTTTCCCTCCCCTGTCCCCTACGTGAAGCTTGGGAAGCACGGGAAAGGATGTGGTACAGGGAAAGAAGGAAATTTGGGCCCTCACAGTGATCTTTTTTGAGATGTTTTCCCTAAAGGATTAAGTCAAAGAATACAGAGGTGAGAGTTTGGTGATCTTACACCTGGGGAGGACTGAGAGTTTGTATTTTTTTTTAGGATAGAGTTCTACAATAGAAATAGGAATGTGAGGGAGGAGGGGGCAGAAGTGGGAGAGAAGACAGCACAAGGAGCTTGGAGAGGGAACTTCAAATCACTTCTGACGTTCACAGTGATTTTTAGATTTTAGTGTACATAAGAATCACCAGAGAAGTTTGTTAATACAGCTTTTAACACCTTGGGCAGGGGTGAGTCCCATGTATCTTCATTTTTACCAATAAAAATCCTGTCCTGGTAGATACATATGTTGCTATCCTGAATGGATGCCTATCAGAAGAGCAGCAGGGCACAGGAAAAGAATTCCTCCATGCTAGGGCAGGAGAGGCAGGAAGAGAAGGAGAGGGTCAGATCTGATGGAGGGATCAAGCTTAGCAGAGCAAGAGAGCTCATTGGTTCTGGGGGGTGGAGTATGGGGAGAGAGACAGGAGGCATGGGTGCAGGCCCATGACAGGGATCACAAGGAGCCAAGGGAGCCCTGTGTGTGAGCTCACTCAGCCACCATGACGGGTGATTCCCTGGAGGTATTGGGGAGCAGATGCTGGACCTGAGACAAGGGAGATGGAGTTGAAAATAGCAGAGGCAGCAAGGGGGAGCTGGAAAGGCAGACAAACTGGAATGTGTCCTTTCCTGTCTGAAAACTGGATCCTTGCTAGAGTAGAAGAGAGGGAGGAGAGCAGAGGAAGTCACTTGGGGAGGAGGTGAGAATCCCATGGTGGAGGGAATCTGCATTGATGAATAGGGTATGGAAGAAAAGGTAGAGAGGGAATGAGGAAAGAAGTGCTGTTGGGATAGATGCAGTGCCTTGTTTTTATATCATACTCATATAGTCTCATTGTTCCTATGAAACTTTTCTTCAGGCAAGAAAGTGAGGGGTCATTTGGGAAACTTGAGAGAAGCTGGAGGCAGTATGTGGAGGCATAGATGCTGAGAGAAGGCAGGAAGGTGGGCCCTGAGAATGGTAGACAGACACAAAGATGCCCAAATGGGAGGGAAAAGAAGCTTCAAAAGAACACCACTGAGCAAACCGTAAGCATTGCCCTTAGCAGGGGCCAGGAATGGGTAGGCAGCAGAGAGTTGGGTGACTGTTGGTTCTCCAGCATCCCCTGGTCTTCCCTCCTCCAACTTCCCACAGTGTCCTAAATGTCAAGTCTCAGTAGGAAGTGAGCAGACTCTACTGGGGAGCCTTTTTTATTTGCTTGCTGTCCCATTCTGCCCTCCCCAGTCTCCTGTGCCTCCTCTCTGCATCCCCTCTGCCCTGGCTCCCCACTGACTTCCATTTCTTCTCTACTTCCTTTGGGTTCCAGCAGTTTCTGAAATGTCATATTTCAGCAGGAGGGGAACAAGCTGTGGGAACCCGGCTGTGTCACTGCCACCCCCCCCCCCCATCATTCCTTTCCTCTCTAACTGAATGCATTGTTTATTTCCCTCATCTCTGTGCCTCTTTTAGGCACCTCAAAAGGCATCTGATTTCTTGAGAGTCCTATTCTGCTTTTTCTTCCCAGTTTTTTCCTCAGCCTCTTTCTTCCCCACTTCTATTCCTGAATTTTTTTTTTTTTCTAATGAACCCATCAAATGTCAGGACCCAGCAGGAGGGGATGAATCACTGAGCAGACCACCTAGTGTTCTTGCTCCTGTTCTCTGTTATTTATTTATCACTAGCCCTGGAAAGACAAGAGGGAGAGAAAAATGGAAGGTGGGGAGAGTTGAGGGAGGAATTTTCATAATGATTTTGAGGAGGCTGTCTGCAGACTCTTTTCTACTCACAGGTGTTTGCAGCATAGAAACTTAGGGTAAGGGGCAGGGGTCATAGAGGGGGTGTAGGCTAAAGGGGTGGGTGTCTGAGGATCAGCTGAAGGAGGGAGGGCGTCTGTGCACATGTTGTAGGAGGCTATGCAGGACTAGCTGGGTTAGGTGTCAGGTGGGAGACAGGGAAGAGTTTAAGTTAGTGGGCAGCAAGGGACGGACAGAAAGAGATGTCTGGAAGGAGCTGCAAATCAAAAGGTTTTGGCAGAAGGACGGGTATTTGGGGGCAGCAATAGGTTGTTGGAGGAAAGTAAGAACAGGAGTTGCAGGGAGAGGAGGAGTACTCAGAGGGCCTGCCCAACCTTGTTCAGTGTGACCCAGGCCAAGCCACCAAGTACCTGTATGAGCTGCTCTACAATGACCCCATCAAGATCATCCTCATGCCTGGCTGTAGCTCTGTCTCCACGCTGGTGGCTGAGGCTGCCAGGATGTGGAACCTCATTGTGGTAAGTGGGGCTTTTGGGCATCAGAAGGTGGGGGTGTCCTAAAGAGTGGGTGCATAGTATGTTTGTGTCTAAGAGGACTGTGGAGGACCTGCTGCTGTGATTCAGAGTCCTTTGCGGACTGAACTGATAGCCTTCTAGCAACAGCAGCCTGGCAGGTGGGCTGACCTCTTTCTTTGTCAGACGGGAGGAGAGCAGTGAGAGCTCTCTGATGTGAGGGGTGACCCTTTCCTAGGGCAGAAGTGGGCTGGGAGATAGGGGGGAGGGAAACCCAGAATTGGGAGGGCTGAAGGAGCTCTTGGCACCTCCAAGTGAAGTGAACGCAGCCTGTGCACTGTGTTTCTCTCTTAGCTGTCATACGGCTCCAGCTCACCGGCCCTGTCCAACCGGCAGCGCTTTCCTACGTTCTTTCGTACTCACCCGTCAGCCACACTCCACAATCCTACCCGTGTGAAGCTCTTTGAAAAGTGGGGTTGGAAGAAGATCGCTACCATCCAGCAGACGACTGAGGTCTTCACATCGGTGAGGAAGCCGGGGAAGGGGCTTCATTCAAATTCTTGGAGAGATGGGATCTGGGGGTCTTTTTTGGGGGGAAGATCTTGATTCTTTATCAAAAGAGAACACATTCTGAGTAGGTTAAGTGCATGTTCTTTCTTTAGCCAGAGGAATGAATGAGTGGAATTTTTAGGCACCTCTCTAACTTTTTAATTTTAGGACTTTTTTTTCCCTCAATTGATGCTGTTTCCCAGACATACAGACCCCAAGTGACCCAATTCTGTCTAAGTAGGTACTATCTGAAGTTCAGACAACATGAAGATGAGGATCTGGGCTAGGAACCCAGGAAGGTGGCAGATTTCAGAGGCATTTGAGCTGGAGGAGGAGACAGGAGAGAGGAGAGGAGTGGAAGCAAGGGGAGGAAGGAGAGAGAGTAGAGAGAAGAGAGGCAAATAAGTGTATGCACATGGGTCTATATTCGAATCTGAGATTCAGACAAACAAAGAGTAGAAAGGGGAGAAGGGGACTGGAGGATGCAGAGAGGAAATACATAGCTCTATCTGAGGAAGGCAGCCTGCTTCCTCTCTTTTATTCTATTCTTTGGATCCTCCATCCACTCTTGTGTTCAGTGGCCCTTTAATCCTCCTCCCACTTTCTCTCAGTAATTCAGGAATTTGTCTCTGATCTTTTGTCTGTCTGCCACTGGCCTCTTAGGTTGACATCATCCTATCTATACCAACCCTGCCTCCTTTTTCCCTTGCTTATTTTGTTTGTCAGCCCCCACTTTTGCTTTCTGGTTAGCAGTGGGGTGACCCAAGTTAACTACCCTGGAAACAGATCTCACAAAGGGCTAACTATGCACTTTCTCATGTAGATGCCACATCCTAAGACTCCGGGTGCTTTCCTTTGAACCCTCCCTACCCCAGGCACAAAAGCTGTGGAAGGGAGGTTCAGAACCACTGTTCCTTTGCTCTGAGTATGCAGTTTCCAGGTAACAGGTCTTTACCCCATTATGTACCCCATGTTTTTTTGTTTTCTCTGTTTGTTTTTTTTTCTATTTGTTTCTCATTCTGGCCCAAGACTCTGGATGACCTAGAGGAACGAGTGAAAGAGGCTGGAATCGAGATTACTTTCCGTCAGAGTTTCTTCTCAGATCCAGCTGTGCCCGTCAAAAACCTTAAGGTGGGCTGGTTGGGAGTAGTGGGGTCAGACTGCAGGGGGACAGTGGTAGATAGAGAGAAAGACCAGGCAGGAGCAAGCAGGCTGTTTTTATTTTGGTTCTGAGATGTCATTGACATGTAACATTGTGTGAATTTAAGGTATTCAGGTATTGATTTGATACATTTGTATATTGTGCCATGATTACCAGAGCAGCATTAGCTAACACTTCTATCATGTCGCATAACTGAGTCTGTGAGGCAGTCACATCTCCTGGGGATGTTTAGCTCCCTCTTGCAGCTGGCATTTATCCATGACCCATTGAACAGAGCCCTGCACTTGGGATGGGAAGTGAAAGCTGTGACGTGCCAGGCTGAACCCCTCCGGTGCTTCCAGGCCTTCCTCAGACAACTCTGTTCCTCTCTGTTCTGTAGCGCCAGGATGCCCGAATCATCGTGGGACTTTTCTATGAGACTGAAGCCCGGAAAGTTTTTTGTGAGGTGGAGTTGGAATCCAAAGTGGGAGGGGAACTGGTGGGCTCTTAGCCATTGGTATCTCCTGGGATTTCCTCTCCCATCTCCGTTCAGGTTGATAGCAAATTATCTGAGGGGATGGTTAGTAACAATGTCCCTGTCTGTTGACCTCTGAGATCCTTGACACTTTATCTAGATCTCATTTTCCTACCAATTTTATATTTCCTGAGGAGCCTGTGAAAACCATCTTTCCTGACTGACTGGAAAAGTTTACTCAGAAGTAAAGACACTTAGAAGGGAGGAACTTAGAAGGAGGTATAGGCCAACCTCTCTGACTGCCCCTAACACTTGTAGAATTCTCTGCTCTTCTCTAATTCCCAAGAAACTACATAGTGTCAAGTAGGTAAGACCTCCCCTGCCCCCCACAAAAAATTGAATCAGAGACTCAGCCTTCACCTTCCTCTGCATTCAGGTCTATAAGGAGCGACTCTTTGGGAAGAAGTATGTCTGGTTCCTTATTGGCTGGTATGCTGACAATTGGTTCAAGATCCATGATCCGTCCATCAACTGCACAGTGGAGGAGATGACTGAGGCAGTGGAAGGCCACATCACCACGGAGATTGTGATGCTGAACCCCGCCAACACACGCAGCATTTCCAACATGGTGAGAGTGTGGGGATTTAGAGACTGGCACCTGGGTAGATAGAGAGGACTGAGGATACCTGGAAGGGGAGGAGATCAGGTGTAGAGTTTGGAGGTATAGAAGGAGAATGGGACTCTTCCTGCCCTTTTTTACATTGTGTTTCCTGTGGATGCCACCTCTGCTATGACTTCCTTGGTCGGGAAAGAGGAAGAAATGAAAATGGTATGTTCAGTAGGCTCCTGATGAGAAGAAGGGCTGTTACCATGGAAACAAGGAACAGTTGGCAAGAAGTCAAATGAGAGAGAGACGTTAATAATAATATAGATGCAGTATATACAAGCATACCATGACCAGAATGCCATCCCAGGGCAGATGCATTTTATTTTCTTGGTGATTTCAGAGTATTTTAGAGGTACTTAATATTCACTGTTGATTGACACTAAGTTAGCTTGGCTCCTGATGATTTTTAAGTGATCCTCTTTTCGAATTTTAGATGTAAAAGAAAATCTTGAAATCCGTTAGCCCTGAGTAGCTAGCTAGTGGCAAATCTAATATTAAAGACATATTCTCCGATTTGGGAAGCCTGGAGCCCTGCAGGTAAAGTGACAAGTGACTAGGGTGTAGAGGTATGGAGGAAGCTTTTATGTTTGCTTTTTATACCAAGGGTAGCTCCAGGTGTAAAATACTGCTTTGAAGAGTATATTAGGGATGAGTTCACCATTATAAAGTCCCTCAAAATCTTATTTTAAAAAGTTGTAATAATAATTGCTTTAATGTAGTAAGCCAAGAGCTTAGACACAGGCTGTCAGTGATCCTCTCAGCAATGCTCTGATCTAGATTGATCACTTCCATCTTATAGACCAGGAAATTGAGATTCAGAAAGGTTAAATGACTTACCCCAGATAATGCAGGTACAGAGTGGTCAAAGTAGAATTAAATCCTACTTGAATCTAGCTCCAAACCCCTCTGCCCCATCATCTTCCATAGAAAACCAGGAAATCTGACTAAAAAGCTTGTGTTTCTATCAGTTAACAGTGTTTAACTGAAAACAGTTTTTGAGCAGGAGAGATCTGGGAAGTTTGTTCTGGTAGTGAGCTGTGATGGAAGGGTCAGCTGCTCCATGGATTCTGATCATGGACAGTATCTTGGGATGTTCTAGGGGACGCTGTGTTGAAGGTGTCTCTGTCGAAAATACAGTGGGAAGATTCTGGAAGATCACTTCCCTATAGAGCACCTGAGAGGCGAATCATCCCTGAGGACTAGGGAATAAAAGGAGCTAGTAACTGAAGCTAGAAAAGCCTGTCATTTGTGGCTTCTGCCCTGAGGGTGGAGTAAGAGAAGCACCTGATAGGAAGCAGGGTTTGATTTGGGGCGTGAAAGGACTTCTGATCTCTGGAGCAGGATGAGGTGGAGAGTCTCTTCCTAACGCTTGGTCTCTTGAGAAATATAGTGCCTGCCTTGGAAGCCTGGAGGTTATCTCTAAGCCTGCTTTGTTGCCTAACATGCCATATGGAGAAGCCAAGATTTTCAAGAGGTTAGAAACAGCCTTAACAGCTGTCGAGGGAAGAGATTCTGGATGAATCAAATAAGACCAGGAGAAGTGAATCAGAAGAAAAAGTTTGGGCAGAGGGGCCTAGCATGATGAAGATTCAGGCTTGAAGCAGACATTGCCTTCACTCTCTAAGGATAGCCTTATATTTAGTTCAGTGTTTCTAAAACTTTAACTTTTATTAGAATCACAGTTAGTACACAGACTACTGGACTCTTCCCTTGGAATTTCTGATTTGATAGGTATCGGGTAGGCTTGAGAATTTGCATTTGTATCACGTTTCCTGGGGATGTCGATGCTACTGGTCTGGGGACCACACTCTGAGGACTGTTAGAACGTGGTTTGCAACCAGAGGATGCAATGTCAAGGGACAGTTTTGGTTGTCACAGCTGAGGGTAGGGAGAAAAGATGAATAAATGCTCCCGGTATCTAGTGAGTAGAGGTCAGGACTGCTTCTAAACATCCTGCAGTGCGTAGGAAGTCCCCCACAACAAAGAATGATCTGGCTCCAAATGTTAATGTGCAGAAATTGAGACTGGGTTAGAAAAAGAATCTTTAGGAGCCAGATTTGGGGAGAGTGGTTTTCAAAAATTGTTATATATAGCTCTGGGCTAGAGGATAAAATTGTGAATACTGATTGGATTAGAGGTCTCATCAGACCTGGGTACAGCACTAACTAAAAAGCTACCTTAGGATATGTATATCAGATACACTGTCGAGCATCCATTTTCATAGTCAGACGGGGCTGTTAAAAAAATTAGGATCGGTTGGTGTCCCTGGGTAGAGTAGTGGTTAGGTGAGCTGCCTCCAAAGGAGTGCAGTCCCAAGGGCCCAGGTTTGTGCCCTAGGTCTGTGGGAAATAACCAAAGTGAGCAGCTAAATAGAAATTAAATAAAGTATTTCTTCCTCCTCTCTCTTATCTGCCTCCCTATTTGTCTTCATTCCTGTCGGCACCATTCCTTTAAAAAAGTTAGGATCATGATTTGTACTTGATTACTTTACTAATTTCAATGGGTTATGGAATTTTTGTCATGTAGTTTTTCTTAATTTGCCTGGTAACATTTCCATGTAAAAATTTATAGCCACAAACCTTTGCTAACCCAAGGTGGATATATTTTTTTGGTTAACTTTATTTTTGGGGGCTGTGGGAGTATTTGTGCCTCCAGTTGCCATGTGTGTTAGTGATCCCAAGCCAGAAGGGCTGATAGGGTCTGGGCAGGGAAGTCATCATGCAGAGCAGGTGACTCTTGCCATCTGGGTGATTTTCTGATGTGGTGTTTACTTTGAGCTGAAGGTTAGATAGACTTGAAGGTTGAAGGACTACTCAGAAATTCTCCTCCTAGCACCGTCTTCTGAGCAAGTGCTCTTGAAGTGAGGCCTTTCATCTTTCAGAGGCTGTGTAGGGTATTTGGGATGAGTAAGGACTTTGGGGCCAGGCTATTTGGGTTTGTACTAGCAGTATAACTTTAGGTAAATGAAAATTTTTTGTTTTTTACTTTCCTTATCTCTAAAATAGGTATAATCTATGTATTTGAGGAGCAAATAAATAGATATATTAGAAAAGTGTCTGGTACATCATAAGAACAATATAAATGCTAGCTGTAATGGTGAAGATGATTCCACCACCACTAACATTCTGTGTAGGAAAGGAAGGGCTGGTATTAATGAAACATTTCAACAAAAGTATGAAAAAGAATTGATAATACAAAAGAGCCCAAAGGGATTGTAAGATTTCATTTCTGAACTGGGGAGTTTTTGGTGGGAGGTGAGGAAAGACTGAATTTTGCCTTAGTTTGAATTTGTTATTATTATTCATATAGATAAAAGTACCTTAGAGACATTTGGAGGTACAGGACTTGAAATATTGAGCTAGAATTAATAGAGTTGTAAATCAGCAACAGAGATGAGGTTGAGAGACGGAAATTCACTAAGTAAAAATGTAATTTGCTTTATATTCAAGTTTTTTACATGTTGTTATAATAACTCTTATAATAATTCTTCAAGTTTGTTAATATAATTCACATTTTAAAGCTCAATAACCAAGTGGGAAAGTTTATAACTTGAGATTACATAACAGGTAGGTGAACTGGTTAGAATTGGAATTTATCTGTTAATCTATTAATCCATTTAATGAACATTATAAAAAAATACTATTTTTTAGAGTAGGGAGACATTCTAGGCTTACAGCAAAACTGAGAGGAGGGTGTAGAATGCATTGCCTTCCTTGTAATCAGTATCCCCCAGAGTCATTACAGTTGAGGAACATACACTGATATGCCATTGTCATCCAAAGTCCATGACTTATATGAGGGCTCACTCTTGGTGTTGTAATTCTGAGTTTGGACAAATGTATAATGACATGTATCTACCTTTATATAATCAAACAGAGTAACTTCACTGCCCTAATCCATTGGACATTGGTTATTTATCCATTATGGGCCAGGAACAGAGCTTGATTAAGAGAGGAATGTAACTTGATTCTGTCCTCAGGGTAGCCGAGGCGAAGCCAGTCTGTCTCCAAAATCCAGGCTTTTTGCACTGCCCTGCCCTGCCTGTTTCTACACTGCCTACATCTGTTTCATTTTCCACTACCATGCATTTCCAGAAAGTTAAAGTGGGCAGAGTATGAGGAATAAAGATTCTTCTTTATTCTTAATCCATTTATTCATTCTTTGATTACAGTCTATTTTAGCACATTCCAAATCCAAACAGTTGTGTAGTGCCCTGTGTATTATTTGTGCCTTGCCAAGTCATGACTACTGAGTCTTTCCTTGTCTGGTTTCTAGGAGGTATGGAAGGGCAGATGTGATTTTATCTATTATATAGAATACATTTCCAAAAATGCAAGCAATGTATTTATGGTTATAAGGTAAATTGGTATATTTCATGTTTTATTCCCCTCACGCCATTTCTTTCAGTCCAGCCAGGTGTAGAAATTTAGGTCTCAGTCCATTTCATGACAGTTACAGGAGGTATTGTTCTTTTTTGCTTTCTTGAAAAAAGAATATCGAGGCTTGGGAAGGCTTTAGATGGGGATTAACTTTAAAAAAGTTCTGGGTATTCTGCTGCCAGACTTCTGAAAACCTTCTAAGAGACAGTGAGCTGAAAGCACACAAGGATGGCAGGTAGTTAACTCACTAAAGAGAAATCCTCCTGGCTAAGCAGAGTGAAGGAGTGTGTTGGCACCCTTTCTGAGATGCTTCAGATGTGGAGAAACTGTCAGGTTCTGGGTCAGTCCACTGTATGTGAAAGTCTGAAGGTTGAGAGAATGTCAGTATTGCTTCTTTTCACTGGAATGCCCAGTCTCTTGCTCTGCTATATCTCTGCTTTCTATTCTTTGCCATTCATTATGTTCAGTGCTTATTCATTAGATTTATTTCCTTTTTTTTATTTTTAAAGGAAAGGTGTGGGTGGTAATGAAGACAGTAGGCAGGCAGGCAGGCAGGAAGAGAGAGAAGGAAGAAGCATCATACTTATTTTTCATTTTACGTGTATATCTTGGTTCTCCCCTGCCTGGAATGCAATACCAGGTCCTTGAGATATATGTGGATTGTGCTCTACTGGAGGTGGTGGATCCAATCACTACTCCACCAGGCCACATCTTCTCTCTAGTTCTGAGCTAGTAACTGTTCTTACTGAGACCAAGGGATCCAGCTAATTCCTGCTCTAGTCTAGTAGCCTCTGACCTAAAACAGGCTCACAGCATAAAGATTTTAAATCTATATATGCTCATTCTGATAACACAAACACATACCATTCATTCAACTCAAAGTGTTGGAGACAGAATCTGAACCCTTGTCCTCACCCCTCAATGCTTTCCTCCTGTTCTTCCTTCCCCAGACATCCCAGGAGTTTGTGGAGAAATTGACCAAACGGCTGAAAAGACACCCCGAGGAGACAGGAGGCTTCCAAGAGGCACCTCTGGCCTATGATGCCATTTGGGCCTTGGCATTGGCCCTGAACAAGACATCAGGAGGGGGCGGCCGTTCGGGTGTGCGCCTGGAAGACTTCAACTACAACAACCAGACCATTACTGACCAAATCTACCGGGCAATGAACTCCTCCTCCTTCGAGGGTGTCTCTGTGAGTTGTGGCAACCTCCTTCATGTTCCCCTGTCTTCCCACTGAGAGAGAAACAAAGAGGGAGAGAGGGGGAGACCCCCTTCCTTTTGGAAGCATGCATTCTGTCTCTCTCAGATACCTCAGACCAGGGAAGTAGGGCAATACCCCCAAACCAGAAAGGGAAAAATAGTATATTCCATTCTTTCAATCCCTTGTGTCGTTTTTTTTCAGTTTAGATATGAGTTAGATGAAAATCATAAGATTTTAAAGGAAGAAATTGTCTGAAAGACCATCTTATTCCTTTTAATGTGCATGAATTAGTGTCTAAAGAGATTTGGTGGCTTGCTCAGGTCACACAGGCAGAAGCCAGTGCCTTGATGCTCTCTCTGGACATTTTCCCATTCAAATCTCACAGGTGGAACATTTTCAGAGAAAAAAATAATGTTTCTGAAATCTAGGGTATGGGCATCTGGGGTGTGTCCTATATGCAGGCAAATGCCATAAATAGAATTCATTCAGAAGCTCAATTACATCAGAAACATCAGGACTCAAAAGAGGGCCTGATGTTCTCTTTTTTGCTCTTGCTTTTATCTCCTTTACCATCCTCCACATGTTTCTCTCCCTCAGGGACATGTGGTGTTTGATGCCAGCGGCTCTCGGATGGCGTGGACACTTATTGAGCAGTTACAGGGTGAGTGCCAGGGTATGGGGTGCTGGGGAGGGCAGGGGGCCTGACTGGGGCTGGACGAGGTCACTGTGAGAAGAGCATCAGGGACCATCACAAGGGTACCCTGGTGCCTACCACCTCTGCCCTTCTCTTTAACTGTGTTCATTGAGCTTTTAAACAATAATAATGTGAGTAGGTGTTTTGAGTTTTGAGTTTTGAGTAGTTGTTCTGTTCTTAGAAAGGGGAGTACATGGAAAAGAGCCACTCTGCTCCATTTTAATTTCAGAAATCTCCTTTTGATGAATTGGAATGAGGGGTTAAAGACTTATCAGTTACTTACTCGTGGACTGAAGAAAAGTAGAATCTAGGAGACCTTCTATTTCTAAAGGGACTCCATTGCTTTTCCTTGCTATGAAAACAATTATTTCAAAAATTTTTGTGTATGTGGATAAGCACAATTTAACTTTTTAGATTGTCTTTTCTTTTTTTCTTTTAACTTATTTTATTTAGTCGTTTATCTTAGTTGTTTTCCTGTCCCTGGGTCGTGAACCAGGGACGTTTACATACATGTGGACTGCGTCCAGGATGTACTGTAGGCCGCCAGGCATGCCTAGATTGCCTTTTCTTATAACTTAGCATACTTAGGGATTCACAAAACTTCTATGAGTTAAATTTTCAACTCTACCCCTTTCTCAGTTTCTTGAAGCATGGCCAAGAACCATTCTTTGGCCTACTATGAAAAGTTTCTTTCTTTTCTTTTTTCCTCCCACATTCGATCAGATCTTTTTCTGTATCCAGGACAAGAGGGAATGGATTTCAGCCATAGTAAAAGGGGTGTGAGTTGACTTTTGAAGGAGAAGTTGCGGTAACTGGGACACTTCTAGAACAGAAATCTTAGGAGTGACTGAATTTACTTTGTGACTCTTCAGGAGGCGGATGCAACCTATCTAAGAAATTAGAACCTAAGCCAACAGAAGACAGATTTCTAAAATTAAAATGAAAACTACTGGGAAAATAGATCCTGTGATTCTTTCTGTCATAGAAAGAGACTAAGTAGAAATATGTTGAAAGCTTTGGAAGCCAGAATCTAAGTGAGAGACGTCTTGCTGAGAGAGGTGTGAGTCTGCACAATGGGTGGCAGACAGACTGTGGAGCCGTCTTCACCAAAGGGCTCTAAACACCTAAGATAATTCGTATTCATTTTTGTTGGCTTGGGATCCACCTTATATTGCTTTTGAGTCAGATAGCTCATTCCAGCAACAACTCAGGTCTTTCCAGGTATCCTTCAGGGGCCCAGGTGAGGGGAAAATCAGATATAATCATGGAAAATTACTCAGGGAAGTGGGAAATTGAGAATGTCTGCAATCAGTTCTTCTCCTATCTGTGGTCACTCTTACTGTCATCTGCCCAGGTGGCAGCTATAAGAAGATTGGCTACTATGACAGCACCAAAGATGATCTTTCTTGGTCCAAAATGGATAAATGGATTGGTAAGTGTATTTTGTTTATATTTTTCTTCAACTATTTTTCTTCTCTAGATAATAAAGAAAAAAGGTTGTGAGTGTGAATGAATATGGGGTGGTAGTACCATGAGGTTGAAATGTGCCAGGGGGTGCCAGGGGGAATAAGCTCTCGAGAGACTGGTGTATTTCCAGAGGGAATTGGTGGTTGGTAGTTAGAGTAACTGGGAATTAGAGAGAGGGGGTGATCAAGGGACTGGAAAATGAACTCCATTTGGGTTTCCCAGATGTTCTGGTGCCTTGATATATCTGAACCAACTATGCCAAACCTAGAGTTGCCTCTTCATCTCTGTCAGGAGTATGGTTGCATAAATTGTAGGAGAGGCTGCAAAATTTCAAATAACTATCTATGAGAATGTGCTTTTAAAAGAAAAAATAAGTGATTATTCTTTTTGTACTTGGTGAGTTAATAGGAAATGGAAAGATAATGAAGGAAAGACCTACTGACAAAATAGGGACTGGGCATCCTGAGGATGGCGGAGGCATAACCAGAGAATGTGGCAGCCATCTGCCTGCTCAACTGAAGTTTAGTTCCCAGCACAACTGAGGTTTTGGAACATTTTTTTTTTTTAAATAATTGTATTTAGGACAGTGTTCTGTACTGCTATAAATGCTGCATGGCCTAAATTATACTTTATTTTTTTAAGCTAAGTAATTAAAATTAGATTTTTTTTTTTTTTTTTTGGTGAACTCTGAGAAATTTGAGCTTCCCTTTAATAATAATTGAAAAATATCTTTGGGACTATCACCCTGCTGAGTTTAAATCACAGGTTAGCTGTTTTTTGTTTATTTTTTCCCTAAGACTAGGAAGCCCATCTAGATCCTTTATGACTCTTTAGCTTTATGATTTTTCAATTTCCCTGTGCATCTTTTCACTGAACTGAGATGTCATAACATTTTTTCTCAGTTATTTTCTTTCCCTACCATTTTCTTTTGCTACAAAAAAGAAAATTAACCAACAAAAACAAAAAGAGACTCTACAACTTGGTGATAGCCTCAGCCTATCTCAACCTCCAGCTTCATCGTCTCATTTCATTTCTGATTGCTTCCTAGAAGCTCCTGTATCAAATGGCATTCCATCTGTGATGTGGCCCATTCAGGGCAGTTAGGGGCTCCATTGTTACCCTGCCCTCCACTCCTTTCCCTGTTCCATCTTCATTCCTTTGTCCTCCTTCCTTTCTCCGCCCCCCCCCCCACCTCCCCTCCCGTCCCCTCCCCTGTGCCATGCAGGAGGGTCCCCCCCAGCTGACCAGACCCTGGTCATCAAGACGTTCCGCTTCCTGTCACAGAAACTCTTTATCTCCGTTTCGGTTCTCTCCAGCCTGGGCATTGTCCTAGCTGTTGTCTGTCTGTCCTTTAACATCTACAACTCTCATGTTCGGTAAGTTTCTCTTCTGACATTTTCCTTTCCTTGCCTGCCTCTCCAATAATAGTGCTGACTTTTGAAGGGCATGAGAATAAAACCTGAATATTTCCCAAGCCTGTGTATTGTAGAGGTTTTCACTCTGCCTATGCTTTTCTAGTGAGTACAAAAGAAGGAAAACCAGATAGAACCCCATTCCCTACTCCAGATCAGATAATAGAATAATTGTTAGCTCCCCTGGGCCAGGTAATGCAGTGTGGGGCTGTAACTGGGGTGCGTACCGGCGGCCCCTATGCTGAGGAGGTGACCCTCTGTAGCTGTGTTTCCAACTCTGGCTGAGCAGGCTTTGTCTCTCCTGGCCTTCTACCTGCTTCCTGCCTGTTTTCTCTTGTCCTGTGGCCCTGAGGTTGTCACGTTGTTTGTGGCCTTTGGTGAGCTGAACCTCCCTGGAGAAGAGGATAATTCTGCTCTTCTGCTTCTGCCCCAGTTACATCCAGAACTCGCAGCCCAACCTGAACAATCTGACTGCTGTGGGCTGCTCGCTGGCCTTGGCTGCCGTCTTCCCCCTGGGGCTGGATGGTTACCACATCGGGAGAAGCCAGTTCCCCTTCGTCTGCCAGGTGAGGGAGTAGGCTGGCACCCTGCAGAACATGGTTCTGCCACGCCCATGGAGCACCTTCTGTGATGTACAGACCCTGCTTTTCCACCTCCTCAATGTCTCAATTTTTGTCCCTGTTCCTGCTCCTAATATCACTGTTTGGTCTCTGTCTAGCCCCATCCCTTCTTTCTGTGCCTCCAGACTTTCTCACCCTGCAATTTACTTGTCAGCTCCAAGGTTGCCATGGTGCGCCTGGCAGAAAAGAGTAGAGAGGTAATGAAGGCCAAGGAAGGAGGTCCTCACAAAGAACCTCGGAACAATGGTGGCTTCTGTGTGGGTGGGCACCAAGCACAAGAACTGTGGACTTCCCGTGGGAGCTTTCCAAAGTTGGGTTAGAAGGATGGAGGCAGAGATCTGAACTGACAGCTGCGAGAGTGTGGGAGAAGGGGCCTCTTTTACATGAGAAGGGCCCTGCAGGGCCCTCAGTACATGGACACTTCTGCACTTGGGAAAGGCTGGCCTTAGTGTGGTATTGAGTGATTTTGTTATGGAGGTGGGAAACAGACACCCTTTCTCTGCCCATATTATGGCTTCTCTTACCTGAGTCCTGTATCCAGCCTGATCATGCATCTGTGCACATGGCATTCACACACACATGCATATGCTGTTCACTGCAATGCAGTGGAAGAGGCGGCTGATTGGCTGTAGTGTGACATGAGTGGTTTCAGCGGAGGTTCCACATTAAGTGCTGTGGGAACAAAGAAGAAGGAGCAGCTCATAGTCAAGAGTAGTTATGTGGCCCTCACAAGAAGTGGTATTATTTGAATATTGAAGGATGCGTGGAATTTTGTCAGCTGGAGAAATAAAGAATGATTACTGTAGAGCAAAGGGTGTACTGTAGACTGATCATGTTTTCTTGAGACAAAAATGGGACATTGGGATGGCAAAAATAGGATGGGTTATGTGCTGGTGACTAAGGGAAGGGGAGGAGCAGAGCAGCCAGGCCAGCAACAAGTGAGTACTGTGGACGCCCATAGACCACAGCATAATAGCAATGTGTGGTCCAGTGGAACTTCATAAGGACTTTTGACACCTTAGGGGAAAACCCAATTTGGCACCCCTATAAGCTCCACTCCAGATGTCCTGCCTAAAACACATGCTGGTTTAACCACCCCAGTGCCAGAGATAACCCCCACAGGTGCCAGAGAAAATCCCCATAGTAGGAGAAATAAACCCCATAGTACTTACTGTGGCTCAACCACACTGTGGTGTTCTGCTCCCTTTGAAGGACCAGGTGTGCAGGGTTGGGGGGAATCCCTCAGGGGTGGGAACAGTCGTAGCAGCTGTGACCCAGCGCAGTCAGTGCGCAAGGGCCGTCTTTAATGTGGGGCAAAAGGGGCGGCTGCTTTTGGGCCCCATCAGCAGATTGGACCTGGGGCAACTCCATCTTCCCCCTTTGCTCCACGTTAAAGACAGCCCTGGTTAATTAAAAACTGGACAACATTGACATTTATATTAATGTCAGTCAAGAAATATGAGTAAAAGCACTGTCCCATTTAAAATGGTATGTGTGGTCAGCCTAGCACACCGTGTGACTAGCAGAGGCAGGAGAGCAAGGGGGAGCAAGCACTTCCGCACGACTGGAGCATGGGGTAGGTGAGGGCTTGTGGGGCAGACCTGGACAGTGGTGGGATTGTGCAATGAAGGGTCTTGTCCCATAGCTGGAAGTATTCAGGCTGCAACTTGTAGACACTGGGGAGTAATCAGAGGTGTTCGGCCATTTATACTAAGAGGAAGATCACACTGTGTCAAAGTTGGGAGGGATTTGTTATAAGTAGGGAGACTCTCCCTTGGCCACCTTCTCACCCCTCACTGTCCTTTACTGAATGCATCCTGCCTGCCTTATCATCTGCTCCCTCTGGCCCTACCCTATTCTGCACTTCCTCTCCTCTCCTAGGCTCGCCTCTGGCTCCTGGGCTTGGGCTTTAGTCTGGGCTATGGCTCCATGTTCACCAAGATATGGTGGGTCCACACTGTCTTCACAAAGAAGGAGGAAAAGAAGGAATGGAGGAAGGTGAGCTGCTTCTGATTCCTCAGCCCCTAGCGTCTTGGCTCTTGAGGCTTCGAGAATTCCTCCTGACTTGCCTGGCTCCATGTGTTTACCCAGACCCTGGAGCCTTGGAAGCTGTATGCCACAGTGGGCCTGCTGGTGGGCATGGATGTCCTCACTCTTGTCATCTGGCAGATCGTGGACCCCTTGCACCGGACCATTGAGGTACAGCTTGAGAGGAGGTGCTCAGGGGGCTTGCTGGTGGTCACGGGCTATGGATAGTCTTGAGGAATAAAGCTGCTCAGTGGAGAGCAACTTTGGGTCTCCTGCCTACCTGCAGTCTTTCCTCCTTCCTAGAAGGAGCTCCAGCAGAGGCCTCTGGATTCATTTGGAGAAAGAAGTGGTGGGGATGTGGGAAGGATGCAAGACTTTTCAGGCATCATGGAAAGTGGGGAATGGGTACTTCCCAAGTGGCCGAGAGTGGGACCTGGCCTCGATATTGAGGGTCTCAGAGAAGGTAGAGTTGGGAATCAGGAGGACGGCAGTCATCTATCCTGTGGTCCTATTTTTCCCTTAGACTTTTGCCAAGGAGGAACCAAAGGAGGATATTGATGTGTCTATTCTGCCTCAGCTGGAGCACTGCAGCTCCAAGAAGATGAACACATGGCTTGGTGTGTGGGATGTGGGGGATGGAGGGAAAGGCTGCAACAAAAGGTGGGGGGCAGCAGGCATGGACAAGGACAATAGGTTTGGAGGGAAAAGGGTCTTTGGAAAGAGAGACTGAGAGCTTCTGTAAGCCCAATTTGAACATTCTCCTTTCTGTCACTGCACTAATCTTTTCCAAGAATGGATGCGAGTTGGTCTGTTTGTATGAGGAGCTTCGGGTCTGAAGCAGGGATCAAGTGGCATTCGTGTTCAGTAGAGGACTAGCGGGGATCATTTCATCGTCATCTCCACACTTGCTACTGTCTGCTTAGCTCCCTAGAGTAAGGCCAGCCTCTGAGGGCCTGGGTTTTGTCCTCCTATAGCCTTATTTATTTTGTTTTTAAAGGAAAGGTACAGGCAGGAATGAAGGTGAGTAGGCAGGCAGGCAGAGAGAAGCAGCAGCAGTAGCAGCAGGGTTTATTTATTTTATTTAGTTGTTCATCTTTATTGTGTCCACCCCTGCCACCCCACGACACAAACCCAAACCCAGGTCCTTAGACTGTGTATGGACTATGCTGGCAAGAGGCTGTAGACTTCACTGCTAAGCCACCAGGGTGAGCCTCCTGTTGCATTTTTTCACACCACTCATCTATGAACACACATGGCAGACCTACCTTCAATCTGGAAAGCCATATTTCCCACCTAGAGGGTAAGCAGATGAAACAATGTGAGGCCCAGGTCCTTGCCAGCTGCTAACAGCCATTATCTTCATGAGTGACTTGGCTGCTCATCCCAGGAGGAAGCGGTGAGGTCTGGGCAAGTTAGGTGTTTGTGAGGCGTGGTGGGCAAGGAGGACTATGCTAGGTCAAGAGGGACTGGCTTGGAGAGGAGGCCCACTTTTTACTGTGGAGCTGTGAGGTAGGTAAAGGGCATAGAGAGGATGGGGAGTGAACAGGAACATCAGGTTTTATTACTCAAGTGACCCTTTCCTGCCATTGCAGGTATTTTCTATGGTTATAAGGGGCTGCTGCTGCTGCTGGGTATCTTTCTGGCTTATGAGACCAAGAGTGTGTCCACTGAGAAGATCAATGACCACCGGGCTGTGGGCATGGCCATCTACAACGTGGCGGTGAGCTCCCTGTGTACTTGGCATTAACCCTGAAAGACTGGCTGCAGCAAACCCAGTTGGGGTGACCTGGGAAGAATCAAGGTTTGGGGTCATTTCAGTGGAAATCTTAAAAAAGGATTTTTATGCTTTAGATTTATAAAGCACTTTATAGTTGATAAAATACACTACAGATTCTGTTTTACTGATCTTCACATAATCACCCAATAAAGTGGATATTAGTTTTCCTGCTATGGAAGTGGGAAAACAAAGAGAGAGATTATATCCCTTGTCTGTGGCTCACACGCTAGGGCTGGAATCGTGATTTCCTGCCGGGTAACCCCAGGGACTGACCCTGGAGGACCCTGAATGTGTGTAGAGAGATCATGCCTTGAGGGAACTGGTTTGGGGCAGTTAATTTAGGATTCTTCTCAATCTAGAGTTGAGGATGATTCTGAGTTTAGGTTCTTTTCTAGTGGAAAATTCACCGGAAACCTGTCCTTATAGACTTTCTTGGGTGAAGAAAACCCTGAATCTTGTCTGAGCCTGTAGAGAAGGCTGCAACCCCCAAACCCATTTTGCTCCTAGGTCCTGTGCCTCATCACTGCCCCTGTCACCATGATCCTGTCTAGCCAGCAGGATGCAGCCTTTGCTTTCGCCTCTCTTGCCATAGTTTTCTCCTCCTATATCACCCTGGTTGTGCTCTTCGTGCCCAAGGTGAGGTTTGAGTGTTCCTCTCCTGCTGCGGCCTGTGCCCTTTCCTCCCTTTTCAGGACTCTGTGCCCCTGCCTGCCCCTGCCCTCCCCTGCTCCTCCTCCCATTTCTCGCTTGGGGCCCAGCATGTCCCTCTTATTTTCATTCCTTCCAATTCAACCTCCCACCAGCTAATTGCTGACGATCCCTGCTCGGCATCCACGCCCCCAACTTTTGCCCCCAGATGCGCAGGCTGATCACCCGAGGGGAGTGGCAGTCCGAGGCACAGGACACTATGAAGACAGGGTCATCGACCAACAACAACGAGGAGGAAAAGTCCCGGCTGTTGGAGAAGGAGAACCGTGAATTGGAGAAGATCATTGCTGAGGTGTGTTGTGAGCAGGGGGTGCTGGTGTTGCCCAGGAGACCCGTGTGTCAGGTGGGGCTTTCTGAAGCAAAGCCTGAGATGTTGAGGGAGGGTCTCAGGAGGAGGGCTGCCAGGAAGTGAATGGAGGAAGATAGGGAGGAGGAAAGCGTTGAGCCTCATCAGGCAAGTTGGGGGCTCTGGAACATGAAATGCACTGTTGACCCCTGGAGGTGAGGGAGTGGCTATAGGCTGTGGGGGTAGGAGGCATCTGAACTTGGAGTGTACCTTCCAGTGAAGGGGATCCGGGAAGGTACCCACAGCATCTGCTGCACAGGCTGTAATTAGGGGCTGATGGAGGAACAGGCTGGGGCCTATTCGGACTGGGGCTGGCACAAATCTGTGTGTTTTATTGGAATCTGTGTGTACAGACCCCCCACCCCTGCTGCTTTCAACGGGTGACCCGCTGTGTTCTCTGGGCTTTCCCCTTTTCCTGGTTCTTTAATTTCTTTTGTCTGCCTATTCCCACATTTGTCCTCTGCTATTCCCCAGCCGCCCCACACCCCCACCCCTATCCCTTCATGACCTGACATCCCCGTCTCCCGTTCTCCTGCAGAAAGAGGAGCGTGTCTCTGAACTGCGCCATCAGCTCCAGTCTCGGCAACAGCTCCGTTCTCGGCGTCACCCTCCAACACCCCCAGACCCTTCTGGGGGCCTGCCTAGGGGGGGTCCTGAGCCCCCCGACCGGCTTAGCTGTGATGGGAGTCGAGTCCATTTGCTTTACAAGTGAGGGAGGCCTGGGGGGAACAGGCCAGTGAGGGGGGAATGGAGGAAGGGGGTGGGGAGGAAGTAGGGAGCCCTACCCCTGGATGAAGGACATGCTACCCCATTTCATCTTATGTAAATATGTGCCCCTCTGTGCATCTCTGTGAGTTCCAGAGTTCTGGTACCCTGGGAAACATCTCATTTTCTCTTGTTCATTCATGTAGTTGTATGTCATGCCTTCATACGTAGTCTGCATCACCCTTGAGGACGCCCACTGCCCGGCTCCTCAGCTGCTCCATGCTTGCCGCCCTCTCTTCTGCACAACAGCCTTTGTCTTGTTGCCGTGGCAGCCCTCAACGTCCTTGGCCTTTGCACTTTGCTCTCATCCAACAAGGGAAAGTACACTTTCCGTCCTAATGGGAGCCACTCCACTTCTCTCACTGTCGTAATCTTGCCGCTCCACATGTGTCAGTTTTGTCCTGCTTGAATTTTGCTTCTTTGGACACTCATGCTTCTTGCCAGTGTTCTCGAGACCCTCTCTTTTGCTATCTGCCTGTTCACGCTTAACACGCACATCCCTCCCCTCCCCTGCTTGTCCCCACGGACATGCTCAGGGGCTTGCATGCTTTTCATGGGTACTTTCCTCATCCTCCTCTAGTTGTCCCTTCACTCAGAGCTCTGGGGGTCCCTCTTCTGGTCATGGGGGCGCCCATGTGTTTGAGTAGGCTTGTGCTGAGCCGTCTTCCCTACGTGCACAGGGCACGTTTATCCATGCATTTTCTGTGCCCTCGTGGTGCCTTCTGTACCGTCTTCCATTTGCACCTTAAGTTCATTGTATTCATCCACCAGAGTCGTATGCACCCATCCCGTACACTGTCACACACTTTTCTCCAGTTCACATTGGTGGAACTGTCCACACCCTCTCCTCACTCTCAGTTTCTGTTTGAATTTGCGCCCTCTTTCCTTAGCACTCATGTCCCACCCTGAGTCCACTCACAGCTACCCTCTCCCAAGATCGCTCCCTTTGGCTTTGTGTTTCTCTGGGGGTTTCAGGGAGAAGAAATAGGGGCACGTTTGGGGAACTGCTTCCAGTGGGTAGTTGGTGAGAATTCTGAGCAAAGGAAGGCAGCCCTCCTTATGGAGATGGATGAACCCGTGGCACTAGATGGCGGCCTTTCACACTGTGGGGTTTCTTGGTGAAGGAGTCTTCCCGAAGTTCAATAAACCAGTGAACAGCGCGACTCGGCTCTCTGTCTTTTACTCTGAGCAGAATAGGCTTCAGTCTAAGGAGGGAGAGTCAGAGGACTCTGTAACAATGTAAAGACACTGAAGTGGAGGAGTGGGAAGAGGGGTTTCAGTGATCTGTGGAGGACTGAGCAGGAGATTGGTAAGTGATTAGAGGTATAGACTCTGGAGGCAGATTGCACCACATGCAAACAAGTTTCTCACTCTTTATTCCCATATCCTTCTGTGTGAAAATAATGGTGATTGCCATCCCCACCACCACACAGTCCTCCATACAGTGGAAGCAAGGACTGGTGCTTAGTAGCCATCAGGTATGTTGGGTAAATGCTGACCGTTGTCGCTACTGTTTAATGAGTTCTCTGGCAGTGGTGGGCATGTACTGGGAGCCAGAACATGTGACTGAACGGATGTGAGGCTTTTCCTTCCTAGGAGCTAAAAATAACACCTATTTTCTAGGAGCAAGTAGATGACATGGCTTCTGTGTATTTCCAGTCTTTAAAGTCCAGGAGCCCTGAGTGTCTTGGAAGGAATCTGCTATCCAGATGAGTGGCCAACATAAAAACGACAACAACAAACTTACCTTGGACTTTATCATTCTTTGTGTCTTCTTGGAGGTATGCTTTTGTGAAGCTCAACTTTCTCTTTCCCCTTGGCACTGATTCTGGAAGCAGTTCTCACATTTTTGCAGAAATGCTGCAGGGGTTGGACGAGCCCTCTCATTTCATCACCCTACTGAAAGTTGATTTCTGAAGGCCATGGAGCAGGGGTAGGTTAAATCTTAGACCAGTATTTGAGAAATATTCCCCTGTGATTATCCACCTTGGGTCAATTGGACTTAATTTGAGTTTCTTCTCTTCCCACAGTGGAATATTCCCAAGGAAAGGGGAAGAGTAGGTAAGCCTGCAGTGTGGAAAATGAGCAGTTGGCTTTAGGAACAGCAGCAGCACTTTATACCAGCACTGGATAGGATCTAAAAGGCCAGAATTACCACCTCAAAGTTGGCTTGGCACTTAGGTGGGTATAAGTTACAAAGGGCCAGCAATGTGACTATGGGCCAGGGTGAGCCAAGCATTTTTTACTAGCAGGAGTGCAGGAACCGAGTCAAATGATACAACCTCACTTTGCTCTCTTGGCCTTTACAGTCCTGCGTTGTCTGGATGTAAGATGCCTTCTGCTTCTGCTTTCTCTGCTTTTGGCGTGCCCTGGTTCTGGATTGCCAGACTGGCCTTGGTGGTGCCTCCTGTGCCCTGACGGTCTCTAGCCTCTCTACCTTAGTCACTCACTAAAGAGCATTTTATGATCACTTTGCTGCTGTGATTTATCTTTTCAGTCAGACAGTTTTGATTGGGGGCACTAGGGTAGAGCAGTGAGCAAGATAGGTCTTGTGGGATGCCCGGTCTCAGGGTGGGATGCCGAAATTCACAAGCAGGTAAATAAAGAAGATAGCTTAAAAGAGCAACCAAGAGTGCTGGGCGCCTCTGTCATTAGCTCTGTTGCTCAGAACAGTCCTGTAAGGAAGATGTTGCCTGCTTATATCCGTTACTGGCAGAGACACTGGCTCAGGGAGAGAAAGACTTTGTTCAGAGTCACACAACTAATAAGAGAGCCAGCCCGCTTCTCTGCTCAGGCGATTAAGGTGCAGACTATGCAATCAGTGGATCCAGGCTCCAGACCTGGGTTGGGGGTGAGGGGGCAGCAAACAAACAAACAAAAAGAGGTGAGCTAGCATTCAAATTGTGTATTGTCATTTATTGCTATATAACCTTTTACCCTAAAACAGCAGCTTAAAATAATGATGTTCTTATAGTCTCTGAGTCAGGAACTCAGAAGAGTGGGGGAGATGTCTCGAAGATTTGAAGGTTAGAGGCTAGAGTCACCTGAAGGATCTAATTGTGGGTGTTGGTTCTCAGCTGGAACCCCTGGCTATCTTCTGGAAACCCTACACTTGGTCTTTCCATGTGGTCTGGGATTCGTCATGACATGGGAATTGGGATCCAAAGGCAAGTGTCCTGAGAGTTTGAAGTTGCATCTTTTTTCTGACACAATCTTGCAAGTTGCACAAGAGGATTAAGTCAACCTGAGAACCCCACCATAGAATGTGGCAGTGTTAGTGAGGCCTAAAGCAAACTCGGGCTTTAACCTGAGACAGGGAGTGAGAGGAAGAGATGGGCAGGGTCTAAAAGGCCCTGCATGTGAGGGCCCTTGCTTGACACCATCCAGTCTTAGTAACATTCTTGAGAGTTTTGGTTTTATCTTGTATGAACTGAACAAGCAGGAGCTCTGTTTGGGACAAGCATAAACACAATGAATGGAAGCTTTGTTTTCAGCAGGACACCCAAGGAGGTGACAAGCCCTTCACAGAAGCTGAGCCGCATCACTTTCATGGACTGTTGGTCTGGCAGTCGGAAGGTCATGCTGGGATTCAAGGGGAGGAAACACAGACCCCACCTCTTGGTGGGGTGGCCATTAGTGTCTGTAAAGAGTTCACATAGACAGGGGTAAGTGGGTTGTTGCAGCCTTCTTTGGGAAAAATGACCCACTGCATCTGGTCTTAGTCCAAAGCAGCATTCACCCTGCCCCCCTGCTTGTCTATCCTTCCAAGTGGGTCTCCCATTAATGTCTATGTTCTGGCTCTCAGTCTCTCACCAGGCCTTTAGCTCCTGCTGCAAACTCCAGGGCCAACCGTGAAGCCACACCCAGCCCCTTTGCCAGCTGGGGTTACTCCCACACTCCTTTGTAATCGTGGGCTACCCCGGATGGTTTGTTCAGGCTTTTGAAGCAGGGGATTATTGTGTGCAGATGTAGTTTCTCTCCAAACTGTGGTGAGGCTCAAAATACTTAATCCAAAAGCTATACATTTAGGTGACCTCTCGGAGAGAAAGAGGCAGCACTAGGGACTACTTCATGGAAGATGAACCCTGGCAGTGGCCACTGTAGTCAAACGCTGAGGCCTACTTGGGTGAGTGAGTGAGATGTGGAGCTAACACTCAAGATGTGGAGGGGGCTGGTAGGGAGGAAAATAACCTTTTTTCTCTACCTGTTTTAGGTTCTTCAGCTGGGCCTTGTAAATTAGATTGCCAAAAGACAGATTAGCAAGAGAAAGAAGTTTTTTTAACCTGTGCATTGTACATCCCCTGGGGAATGCTCAGTGATGGACAACTCAAAGGTGTGGGCATATTTTGGGATGGCAAATTCTGGTATTTTTGCGGGTGTGTGGGGGTGTGAGTGATTGCTTCCTCATGGGAGGGGCCAGGGAAATTTACTTGAGGTGGGCTGGAGGGTTGTGACAGGGTCTGGACCCTGTGCATTTGCGCATATTCGATTCAGTGAGCTCTTCAGAGGAGAACTGGCAGCCATACTTGAACAGGCAACTCAAACCCTGAGGTTCTTGAATAATGTCCCTTAAATGCTTCCAACTCAAGTATTTTATTGGATCCGAACATGCCCACCTCACAGGACCTGAATCTTGTAGTCTTAAAGCATCTGTAAGGAATTCCTTTCTCCGATTATATTAAATTCAGTAGCTTCTATATATTTTTAAAATAATCTATATCTTCCTTAGTTATTTAGCTCCTTTGTGTAACTCCATTTACACCTCATACTTGAACTCTTTCCACACAGTAAATATCTCATACTAATTTTGCAGCATCTGTTGTGAATCAAACTTCTAGATGTGCTTCTCTGATGCCCAGCCACAGAAGCCTTCCTGGGCATTCTTTATTCTTCTGACCTCTTTTGTGTACTTATGATGGAACTATGGCTCTTATTTTTATCTTTCTTTGGATACTTTGAGGCTTGTGATTAAATAATCTCATGTCAGATTTTCTTCTAAAGTATCCAATAGATAATTGTACACATAGAATTAATTCAGAATAGGACATTAGTCCCAAAACCTGTGTTAAAACCACCTACTCAACAAGTTAGGATTTATGAAAACAAATTCCTTTAGATTGTTTCAGTTAATTCTCTGTTATATTTCCCTTAGGACAATCTAGAAAGGATTTTATTGTATGTGGACATGAGGGCCTCTAGTACACGGAGGATAAAAGGGAAAACAAGTTGAGGTTTCCAGATGCCAGCAGAAGAAAGGATGGAGGTGGTCACGAGAAAAAGGAAATTACCTCATTTGAAAAGTGCAATTAAGTGCATTACTTGTCAGACTGTAATTAGGATTGTTAAATATAAAATGAGGGATCTACACTGAGATTAGGATACAGTCCAGTGAGGCCTGGGAGACAAGATCAGTACACAGATAGCTAAAATGAAGATTAGGATTCAAGTAGAGTTAATGTTCTGTGCTGCTTCAAAATCATTTTATGTTGGGACTGAAATAAAACTAAGATTTTCCTTTCTCTTATTTTACATTTCTTTATTCTGTTTTAGTATTTTACTGCAGTAACTTTGTTTTGAAAATTAAAATAAACTCCTATGTGTAGGTACCCCATTCCTTAGGTGCCCAGCCCTCCTCCAAATCACCAACTGTTTTTTTACCATTGCTCAGGGTGCAATGCCACCACATACTCCTACCCCTTTTGGAAAGACTGTGTTCCTGATCTAAGAGGAGATGCTTTAAATTTTTTGTCACTGAGTGTGATATTGTCTGTGGGTTTATTGTATATGGCCTTTATTATGTTGAGATATGTGCCTTGTACTCCCATTTTATGCAGGATTTTTATTATAAATGGGTGTGGGATCTTATCAAAAGCTTTTTCCTGCATCTATTGATCGATTAATTATTTTTCTTCTTGCTCTTGTTGATATGGTATATGACATTAATAGATTTATGTATGTTGTATCATCCTTGTATCTCTGGGATAATTCCCACTTGATTGTGATGAATGATCCTTTTGATGCATTGTTGGATTTGGTTTGCTAATATTTTGTTGAGAATTTTTGCATCTATGTTCATTAGAGATATTGGTCTATAATTTTCTTTATTGGTGATGTCTCTATCAGCTTTTGGTATCATTGTGATGTTAGCCTCTAGAAAGTATTTGGGAGTGTTCCCTGTTCTTTGATACTTTGGAAGAGTTTCAGAAGAACAGATATTAATTCTTCTCTGAAGGTTCGGTAAAACTCATTAAAAAACATCTGGCCCCGGGCTTTTATTTTTAGGGAAACTTCTGATTACCTCTTCAATTTCCTTGCTTGCGATTGTTCTGTTCAGGTGTTCTAATTCCAGGTTCAATGTTGGTGATTTGTATTTTTCTAACAATCTGTTCATGTCCTTGTATTTCTCCATTTTATTGGCATAGAGCTATTTATAGTAGTCTCTCATGATGTTTTGTATCTGTGATATCTATTGTAACTTCTCCCCTTTTATTTCTGATTCTGGTTATGAGAGTTTTCTCTCTTTTTTTCTTTGTGACTCTACTCAGTGGTTTGTCAATTTTGTTTATTTATTTGAAGAACCAACTTTGTGTTTCAGTGTTCTTCTGATTTGTCTTTTTTTTTCTATTTCATTTATTTCTGCTTGATTTTTTAATATTTCCTTTTTTCTGATTTTTGGCTTTTGTTCTTCTCTAGTTGCTTTTAGATCGTTTGTGATTTTTCTCATTTCTTGAGGTGGGCCTGGACTGCAGTGAACTTCCTTCTTAGTACTGCTTTTGCTGCATCCCATAGATTCTGGTAGCTTGTGTCTTCGTTCTCATTTGTCTCAAGTATTTTTTAAGTTTCTCTTTGATTTTCTCTTTTACCTGAGAGTCATTCAGAAATAGATTGTTTAGTTAGCCAATTAATTTTGGGTACTACAGCTTTCTTTTTGTGGTTTGTTTCTGATTTTAAGTTATTTTGGTCAGAGAAGATGCTTGGTAAGGTTTCAATCCTTGTAATTTATTGAGAAATCTTTTGTCTCCCAACATGTGATCTATCCTTGAACATGTTCCATGTACACTTGAGAAGAAAGTGAAATCTGTAGTCATTGAATGAAGTGTTCTATATATTTCTATTAGACTTAACTGTTCCAAATGATCATTTAAAGCTATTGTTTCCCTGTTAATTTTCTACCTGGTTGATCTATATTGTTGTAAGTGGAGTGTTGAAGTGTCCTGATATTATTATGTTGCTGTCAAGGTCTCTGTCAGTTTTAATAATACTTGCTTACTATATTTGATGCTCCTTTATTTTCTGCATATATGTTAGTAAGTATTATGTCTTCTTGCTGGATTGACCTCTTAATCATTATAGTTATGCTTTTTAGTTAGTTGTCTGTTTTTCCAATATAAATATAGCCATCTCTGTCTTTTTCTTGTTGCCATTTGACTATAGTATTCTCTTCCACCAACCTTTGACTTTGAGCCTATGTTTATCTTTTGAAAGAAGGTGAATTTCCTGAATGTAAGAGAAGGTTGTATTATGCTTTTTAATCCATTTAGGTACTCTGTAATTTGATTGTTGAGTTCAGTCCATTAACATATAGGGTGACTAGTGATATGTAATTGTTTATTGCCACTTTGCAATTTGTTTTCTGGGTATTGTTCCAGGCAGTGGCTTTGTTCTTCTCTTTCTCTTCTTAGTTGGGTTGAGTGTAGTTATGTTTTGATTGTTTTCCCTTTTTGTTTTCTTTGCTTTTTCCTGGAGATGTGTTTTGAGGTTAGCCTGAGGTTCACATTAAGAATTCTGTGTTTGTTTCCTATTTTTATTTGAAAACAGATTAGTCTTGCACTCATTCTGACAATCCACATTTTTATTTTCCTTTCCTCCTCCCCACTTTTTGTATTTTGCTGTCTTATGGTTTTTAAGTGGGGTTACTTTACACTTTATAGAGCTTCCTTTAGTGTTTTTCATAGGGCTGGTTTTGTGGTGATGAATTCCTTTAACTTTTGTTTATCAGAAAGGTTTTTTTTTTAATCATTCTTTCAGATCTAAATGATAATCTTACAGGGTATAACATCCTAGGCTGAAAATTATTTTCTTGGAGCACTTGAAATATATCATACCATTCCCTTCTGGTCCGTAGACTTTCAGCTGAGAAATCTGCTGACAATCTTATAGAGACTCTCTTATATGTGACCTATTTTTTTTTTTCCAGCTGCTTTTGAGATTCTTTATTTCTCTTGTATTTTTGACATTTTGATAACAGTCCAGGCGTGTGTCTGTTAGGGTTTCTTTTGTTAGGAACTCTTTGAGCTTCCTGATTCTGGAGGCTTCCTACATTCCTCTGGGTACTGACGTTCTCAGCTATTATTTCTTCAAGTACACTTTCTGCTCCCTTTTCTCTTTCTTCTCTTTCTGGGACCCCTCTTATATAAATGTTGTTATTGATGTTATCCCATAGGCTGCAAATGCTTTATTTATTTTCATTCTTTTTTCTCTTTGCTGTTTTGCTTGAGTACATTCACTGCTCTATTTTCTAGCTCACTGATTCTGTTGGAGGTTTTACCCATCCTACTCTTGAGGCCATCTACTGAACTTTTTTGTTTAGCTATTGTGGTCTTCATTTCTTTGATATCTTCCTTTCTTCTCTCTCTTTTGTGTTCTCTTTTTCTTCCTCTAATGTTTTCTTGATTTCCATGAGTGTGTTTATCACGGTTGCCCTAAATTCATCATTAGGTAGTTTGTACATGTTTGTTGTATTCAGATTTTCCCCTGGGGTTTTAATTGGATCCATAATTTTGCATATATTTCTCTGTGTCTTCATTCTGTTTGGCATTCTGTTTATGTTTCTGTGGGTTAGGGTCCCTGCAATGATGCCTTGTGTAGGGTATCTGCTTACACTGAGTGTGCCTGGATCTTTGTTTGAAATAGTATTTCTTGAGTTTTGTGGCATCACCACTGTTGAATATGTTTTAGTTCTTTGGTGCACCTTTTGTTGGGGCCTGAGAGTTTCACCTGTGGGGTTTGAGTTTGTGTGGGGAATGCCAAATGTTCCCCGTGTCCCAGGTCTCAGCGGTAATGACCACCTTGTCGCCGGCACAGTTGGTAATCCTGCTGCCATTCTACCTTTTCCCACAGGGTGGCACTGTGGGTTACTGTTGCAACTTCCTTCTGGGCAACTTTCTTTCTCTTTCAAGTTTGGGGGCAGGATTTCTGGTGTATGGGGCTCTCAATTCCAGACCAATATTGTGGGAGGCAGTGGGGGTGCAGATTCCCTAGCTGCCATGTGGTTGTTGTGGCAGCCTGTGCAAGTTTTCTTCGGTGGCTTTTCCTCAGACTGCCAGGGTGCCGGTGCCCGTCCTGTGCTGTACCAGGCCTCTTCTCCCTTGGATCTTCTGCAAGGGCTGTCTGCTGCTTTTGGAGTGACCCCTAGGAGTCCTGGTTCTTCCTGAGGCTCTGACTCCTCTGCTGCTTTTCCCCACAAGGCTTCAAGTCCCACATTTATGATGCAGCTCTGAACCCTCATGCCTTCATCTTACCTGTGGTGGTAATTGTTGCTGCTGTCTCTGCAGTTTCCAGGCAGTTTCCTGTCCTGTCATGGTGTGTGTGTCTGAAAAACTGATGATTTCTAGCTCTTCTGTGGGGAGGAGCATTTTCCTACTAGGTCACCATCTTGACTCCTAACCCCTTTCTCATATTTTGTCAGCATATATCCCCGAGAAAATTTCAAATAATTGTCATTGTTGTGAAAAAGCTTGGAGACTACATTTTTGGGACCGAGACCTCCAGGACCCATTCTTTGGAGAATTTCATTCATTCATTCACTCATTCATTTATTCACTCATTCATTTATAGAATTAGTTAGGTGCCCGTTTTCTGTATTATCAGGCTCATGCTTTCTGGGAGAGTCTGTAAACTAGTGAGGGAACTAAGTCAGTGTGAGGTCAATGGAAAAATCCCCCCATTTCTCTGAGATTCTTCACAGGTAAACCCAAATTTAATAGTGTACATATGGAGAATTTACATGGCGGTAGGTTCTGAGGTAGCTGGGGCAGACTCACATTTATATCCTGAGCTGAGGCCTGGAGTCTCACGAGAGAGGAGGTCTCCCTGGTGGCAAGGAGGAATAAGTCATTCTTACTCTTACTTTAAATGTAAACATAACTCCCCTTTCTACATTTTTCTAGTGAATAAGGGCAAAAGACCATTTCTTGTTTAGAAGGATGGAAGCCCAGGGAGTGGCAGATAGCTTCTTTGATTAAGGGAAGAACTGAAGGATAGGACCTTCTCCTTTGCCTCTGGGCTGTCCTCCACTGCTCCTAGCTAGTGTAGAGTGGTGCATGTACAGGAGACTAATTCTGAGAGACTTAGAGTATTCTTCCAGGAAGTCACATACATTAATAGTTAGGGCCGTGACTGTGGAGAGAGAAGAATCAGATTATTATTTTAGTGACAATAATTCTGCAAAAAGAGGCACAGCCTGGTGGAGTAGCAGCTGGGTGCAGTCCACATACATCCCAAGGTCCTGGAGTTGCATCCTGAAGCCGGGGGAAATAACCAGGATGAACAACTAAATAAAATAACAAGTAAAAAGAATTCTATAAAAAAGAGAAGAGCAAAGATTAGGGTGAGGATGAAGCCCAGAGAAAATTGAAACACATGTTCCAACACTGCATTAAGCAGTCTCCTGCTCCTTGGACCATGAAATGGATGATCTAGTGATACTGCTTGTGCTATTTATGCAAAAGGAGTATCTTTCTCCAATGACTGGCTCAGCTTTCTTTTTTTCTGAGCAATTAGGGTCCAGAGTATGTCCAGAGATTTTACTACAGGTCAGGCTGTCAACTTCTGATTCCAGGCTATTCTCCAGAATTTTTTGACAGTCATATCCATGTGGCATAATTTTATGAATAGGGATCCTATATTTGCAATGTGATGGGCATTTGAGGTGAAATATCTAATGACAGAGGCAGCCATATATTCAAGTCCAGATCTTCCTGACCACTTGGGTGAAAAACCTTTCCTATACTCTATTGCCACATTGAATATAGAGACCAGGAGACTTTATGGACAAGTTCGGATTGGTGTCTATGACTCTCAGCATCTGAAATGTCCCAGAACCTTTGAAAAAGTACATATATATGTATACATATATGAATATATACATATGTATATATATATATACACTATTGCCTGTATGTTCCTGAGCAAATCAGACTTCAAAAGAGTTGACGCAGGCAGATTTTAGCTTGATTCTGACAGTCTTACAGACTTCTTTCTTGTCACTAAGTCATGAAAGTTCAGATTTCAGATCCACACACATACAATCTGTGTTACTATACCATTTTAACCAAAGGAATAGCTGAGGCACCCCAAGTTGTACAAGTGAAGTCTGCAATAAAGCATCTGGTGATTTGACAAGCTGTGCTAGAGTCACTTCTAAAGTTCCTGGCAAATTTGAAGATTCCACTTGGAAAACTAAGCTGAAGAATTTGATTGCAGCACAGTTCTAGGTAAACTCCAGAGGTATGTCTGATTTCTGTACACAGGGTAAGATTTTTATTTATTCATTTCACCTGGATAAGAAATAGTTCTTGGGTTTCTACAGAGATCTGGGGTTCAAGTAACTTATCAGAAGCAGTGGCAGTCACATTATCTAGTTATGGATGCCATACGTCGCTGTCCAGACATCTTCCAGTGTTTGTCCACCCGGTACTCACATTAACAGGAACTAAAATGAGTACAGGTTTCTTTCAGACTGTCTAGATATTTGACATAACCCCAGATCCAATTGATTAGTTGATGTGGCCATGGTTTGGTAGACTAATAAAAGGGTGTTTGGTGTGTCTCTGACTTGTTGAAAAAGAGAGGGTTAGTAAGACAGGTTGAAAAGAGTTGACGGTGAAAAACTTAAAGAGAGGCAAGATAGCTTGAAACCAGTAGCTTCCAGTTAGCTTTCTAATAACCACAAAATGTTCACTTAGAAGGAAAAAGATATTCCTACCCCTCACTTAAAAATAGAACAAACAATAATAGGGAGCTCTAAGAAGGGAGAGCAGTGGTAGAATGAGGCGTCAGCAGCTTCTGGGGCCTGGGAACTAGACTTGGAAATTCTTAATTTAAGTTTACCTAAAGGGGCAGACTCCCAAATAATCCCAAATTAATTCTACATCAAACAATACGAAAATTTTCCGGGAAAACAAAAGTTAATCATTGGGGTACAGTTCCTGAATCCTGTTTGAGCTGAGGGTAACCAGTCCACATTTTCAGTCGTTGGGATTGAAGCAGCTTCTGGTGTCAAGTTAAAGTATCTGACAGGTCCTGGATTGCAGTTTGAATGTTATCAAATGCCACCAGTTATTCAGAGCGGTAATAACTTGTATTAAGTTTTTCATTTCCATTTTTTATCAGTACAGAAAAAGACAGTTAAGAGTTTTCACAGTCTCATGTTATTAGTGAGAGAAAGGCCAGCGTTCAATTCTGCTAACAAAAAGGTGCAGTTTTCTAGATCAGTCTGGACTAATTGCTTAGAAGAGGAAAAGAACCTTCTTAATCTGGTAAAGCATCAAAGAGCCTATAATGTTTTAAGTCAAAAAGTCATAGAAATAGTCTCATTAGTTTATCTGCCCCATTTAATTCATCTTGATCTATTAGCAGTTTTATTAATCTAGTTTCCCATAACTTCTGCAATTCCTTACCCAGTTCAGTTTTATATAGGCTTGTCAGAGTGAAACTCTCTGAACATGAAAACATCAGTAAATAATAGTTTTTGTAAATGTCAAAAGATTTAAAAAATGGCCATAGTAAAATAATCTGGTTATAACACAGTTGGCAAAGAAGTTTATTTTATGATGTATAATATTTTAAAATAATGAATAGGATGGTGAGAAAACACATTAAACTTTTGGGAATTTCATTTAACTATGGTGCACATCAATTCTTAGACTTTCATATGAATATATGATAAGGTGTTTGAACATTGCCTCTTATTTTGACAATGCTTCCCAAAAGATTTCACCATACCGACTGAGCCTCATTTGTTTAATATCTCTTTCCACAGAGGAAATAACTTCTTTATATGGGATATCTTAGGAGCTCTCTAAGATTTCCCACATTTTCCTTTAAAATACAACTCTTTATTTAGAATTCAATTTTAGGGAGGTTTGGGAAGTTAAATTTTAAAACACAGTAATGAAAAAATAAATTACCCATTTAGCCAAAGACATAAAGTTCTGATAGGATTCAGCTCTTACCTTTACTTTATCAGAGGTTTAATAGAGATAACTTGCTTTGAGGCACAATCTCTTTCTAGGTAAACTCTTTAAACAGTTAATCTATTTTCAAAGTTAACCAGTTTAAGAATACATTTTATTCTTTTAGCAGGTGAAAGAACTTAAAGTTTGATTATATTAAAATATATTATAAAGCTTAATTTTAAATACATTTGATTTATCCAATCTGACTGTATCCCAGAATAATCTGTTTCATGTTAAAATTCATTTCCTCACACACAGTTTCTTTACATGCAGATATATTTATCTTACTTTCATTAACCTTATTTCTTACATTAATTGGAAATTTTGATCCTTAAAACCTTAATTTTAAGCATTTGTAAATAAAACAACAGCTATTTCTTCAACATTTTGCACATTATTCACAAATGATATACTTCCTTATAGGGAAATTTCTCAATGTGGCACAAGTCATACATTTGTAAACTCAAACTCCTAGTCTTTCCACCAAAAGTTGACCTGAAGTTCAAGAAATTAGTATCTCAGTAATATGACCTAAAGATTTTAGCTAATTCTTCTTATTAAATATAACTCAGTAAAACTCTTTACGGTTTTGAAGTACTAAACATATTTTAGAAGCATAAAATCTATTGTGAGAGATTTCCAATTAAGCGATTTTTTTTTTTCTGAACAGGAAGTCTCCAGGGTGACATTTCTGGGGTGAAACTAGATCTGGGGATGAGGGCTTGGTAAAAAAACAACAACAACTTCATCTTGGTCCTGTTGTTACCTCTTAAAATTTCATGAGACCAACCAAATTAGTTATTTTTCTTGAAGATTACCATCATTTAGCCCAGTAAAACTTGAGGTAATTTTAACTGATAGATATAAAGGAAATTGCTCAAGTTATGTTAAAGAGAAACAATAGGCCCAAAATGATGTCAAAGTATGATATACCTCCACCAGGATTTAATATCCAAATCAGCTTGAAATAATTCTGAAATGAAATTTTACTGATAATCTTGAAGTTGCATTTTCTATCAGACAACATTTTCCCTGTTGTAAAATTTGTCCTATCAATATTCAGTTAAATATTCTAAAGACTACCTGGATAAAATAGGCCAAAAAATTAATCTACCCTTTATTTACTGAAAATTTCCTCAATCATTTGAACTTAAAGAAACACTCAAGACATGCCTTGGTGACCTAGTGGTCTAGTGCACTCTGGGAGTAGTCCTACATATGCCCCAAGCTCCCTGGGGAGCAGCCAGTGTGAACAGCTAAGTAAAAACAAATACAGTGCTTCTTGTGCCTCTTCCTTCCTGTCTGTCTTCTTGGCTTCATTCCTGCCTGTACTTTTCATTTTTTTTAAAAAGAAAACATTCAGATTAATTTGCTATATTCTGAACGTAGCAATTTATGGAGACTTCCATGATCCAATGACACTTGAACAAATTCTAGCAATAATACATTCTGTTTGTAACACAAATAAGCAAATTTTTTATTTTTCATTTAAAATTATAGTCAATATTAGGTAAAATAAGACTCATTATAAAATAAATGTGAATTGGAATACATTATGGCAAAATAACTCCTCATAGGTGCTTAGAATTTAACCCAACTGCCTTTCCCTGTTTTGCTTCAGTCCCTTATCTCATCCATAAGAAACACTTAAAGAGATAGACTTGCCTTCTAAACTTCCAATTCAGATTTTTTTGCCTTAATTTAAGGAAAAGGCTAGAAAATGTTCTCTCAATGTCTCGATTTATTTTCTAATTTGGTCAAAAACTTTTTGAATAAAAAGAAAGACAAATTTTCTTGAATACTGGCAACAGACTTCTGCCTTCAGAGTTCATTCACATTTATGTTTGACCATATTTTGATCCCAAGCCAAGTTCTGAGATGAAGGCAAGAAAAGACGCATCTAAACCTATGGTTTTCTTTCTCACAAAGAGCAAACTTAAAAAGAGAGATGGTAAGAGAGGAGATGGTGGCGCCTAAGGACAAGAAAAGGGGGTTTATTTTCTTTCAAACTATTGACCTTCAAAGTATATTCTAGAGAAGATACCATTTAGAGTTTTTATATCTCCTTGAAGGACTTTAAAATAGCGCTACAATAAATGTCTCATTCAACATCCTCTCTTTCTCTCCCTCTGCCCCTGCCCCACCCCCCTGCCTTCTATATCTGCCATCTCCTAATGGCCATTTCCTAATGGCTATATCTGCAGTTTTTTTGGTAAAGCACAAATCTCCTAATGGCCATTATAACATTTATAATGTTAATTATTATCCCAGCAAAACAAATTTCTAAAGCAATGCCATAGTCCTTAATTCCCTAAGATTAGCCAACATATTTTCTTTTCAACTTACTGTTTTATACAAGTGATGATAAACCATATTAAAATCGAGAGCTCTCTAAATTTTTTATTTTGATTTAGAAGTCCAAGTTTACAGTGACTCACCCAAGCTAATAAGCATTTTAACTTAACCATAGATCCCAAAGAAATTTACCCTCAGTGAAAAACAATACACATAACAGCAAGATAAACACAGTAAGCATTCACATGGCCAGATCTCATTTCCCTAAGAAGGTTTAGAGAGAAAAGTCTTGAAATGAGGATTGAAAGCAAAAGTCTCAAGAGGGACATACTAAAGACTATGAAATCAAAATGACTGCTTCAGGAATAAAACACATGGAGGTGTGCCCTGGTCGAGCAGCAGTTAGGTCAATCACCTCCAAAGGATGCAGACCATGTTCGAGTCCCACGTCTAGGTGGAAAACAAGCAGTGTAAACAGTGTAAAATGGAAATAAAATGAAATGCTTCATCTCTCCCTGCCTGTCTGCCTACTTGCTGTCATTCCTACCTAGACCTTTGCTTTTAAAAAACAACAGCAAAAAACACCGGGAGAAACATGGATCCACCAAGGGAATTCTGTTTCTTAAGCATAGAATTATTCAAAGTCAAGAATGATGTCCTTAAACCAAAATGAGTTGCACATACCCAAGAAGTTAGCATTCTCACGTGTTCTCCTACTAATCAAGGGAGAACAAGATATCTCAGTGCATTCGTTCCTTTGAATGTCTGTAGAGGGAACGAGATAGGGAGTTTTGATGTGGTAACAGAATTGACCAGTTTTTATTGGCTTCTCGGGAGTCCTGCTTCTCAAACCTCTGTAGCCCTGCTGGGGACCAAGCAGTTTCCAAACTAGCGGTTCCCCTGCCTGGCTTGCTAACTTGTAGGGGTCATAGAAAAAGTTTTCCATTTCTCTGAGCTTCTTCACAGGCTGGACGAATGAACAAATGAACATTAGGAGAGATTAGTTATAGAAAAGCCCACATTTAGTAACTTACATATGAGGAATTTACATGGCAGTAAATTCTGAGGTAGCTGGGGCACACACACACACACACACACAGACACACACACACACACATATTATGAGCTGAGGCATGGAGGTCTCGGGAGAGCAGAGGGGGTCTTCATGGTGGCAAGAAGGAATAACTCATCCTTACTCTAAAAGTAAAGATAAATAGCTCTCTACATTCTTCTAGAGAATAGGAATAAAAGACCGCATACCAAGAACTTTAACAAGTGGACCATTGTTTCTTGCTCTCATGGCATGCTTTGAAGAACTCAATAAACTCTTATTTTAGGGGAAGACTTCCTTCAGTTGGGGGATCAAGTTAGATGTATTTCTAGATTGGATGCTTTCCTCAAAGTTTACTGAGAGGTTGAGACTTCTCACCTGTGTGAGGAAACACTATTTGTATCAAAAAGCAGAATTAAAGGCATGGAAACTTGAGCCAATCCTCCTTGGTCCAAATCTCTGACAATTCTAGGCAGCTACTCAGTTTTTTAATTTCTGCATCTGAAAAAGGACAATGCTATCATCTATTTCATAGTGTTATTATATGGATAAATGAGTCAGCATTTGTAAATTAAATGGTGCCTGGAATATCATAATCACTTTATAAATATTTAATAATATCAGTGCAACAATTATATTTCTGAATAAAGTACAGGACAGATCAAGAATCTGGCATGTTAGATGCAATAACACATCTTGCCAGTAGATGACACCAAAGTGCATTGTCAAAACTGTCCTGCCATCAACATTAAAAGGTCTCTGGATTGTTTTACTGTGATTTGTGGGTTCTCTAAAAGAATAAATACAAGTAGTTAAGAAGTTTTCTCCCAAGAGGTTTGTTCTGGTTTCAAGTCTTAAGTGTGCTAGGAGATTACTATACAATGAAATGAATAACGTGTCTTTGAGAAATTGATTAGATGTGACGAGTCTTAACATGCATTATTGGGTGAGATTAAGAACTTACCTGGGATTCACCTTCCTCTCTGTCTGATGTCATCTGGGAGGGTAAAATAGAATGCTAATGTGAAAATAGACACATAGGAAAGTGAAAAATACTTGATGGGGAAGCCAAAAAGACAATAGGAATTAGACATGAAAGTGAAATATGGATGATGTGACATGGGAGATGATTAGAAATGGAGATGATAAAATTATGCACATCATCATGGAGGTAAATCTGGTAAAAATATAATTAAAAATGGAGAAAATACAAAGTGCGATTCAAACAATATGTCATATGGAGATACGTAATTCTTGTATTTTTACTCTTACATCTGCACACATGCATACATGCACACACATGCACACATGTGGGTACACACATGTGGCTGTCATCCATTCCTGTGGCATGATGGGTGTGAGGAAGGCAGAGGGGTGGGAAACACATACTTCCTAGCAAAGGCATGAAGAATCTTCATTCTGGAAGCTCATCAAGCAGCTCTCCCTTAGTTCCCCCCAGTGTCTTCATCCTTCCCCAGCAACCTCTT